>RJWM01020050.1:8123-37937 GCA_004363535.1 Dasyprocta punctata
TTGCGCTTGCCAGGGCAGGCGCTTAAGCCACTGAGCCAAGCTCCCGGCCCTGGTTTTTTGAGGCAGGGTCGCACTATGTAGCTCAGGTCGGCCTTGCGCCGCCTTGTGGCCCAAGCCGGCCTCGAACTCACAACGCTCCGCCTACCTCAGCCTCCCGAGTGCTGGGATTAAAGGCGTGCGCCACCACGCCCGGCTAAAAACTGTAATCTTAAAAGAAAAAATAATTATGGGGGGGCGCGGGGCTGGAGATGGAACCCAGAGCTTCACACATGCTGCAGAAGTGCTCTGAGTTACATCCCAAGTCTCATGTTTTTTTTTTTGTTTTTGTACCCCAGGAATCAAACTCATGACTGCCCTGAAATTCTTTTTCGTTTTTTTTTTTTGGCAGCACCAGGGATTGAACTCACAGTTTCACGCCTGCCAGGGCAGGCGCTTAAGCCACTGAGCCCAACTCCCGGCCCTGGTTTTTTGAGGCAGGGTCGCACTATGTAGCTCAGGCCAGCCTCGCGCTTGCGTTGTAGCCCAAGCGGGCCTCGAACTCACAACGCTCCACCTACCTCAGCCTCCCGAGTGCTGGGATTAAAGGCATGCGCCACCACGCCCAGCTCAAATTCTTGATATGCTAAAGAAAAAAAAAAACAAGAAAACAAAAACAGGCCAGTGATATAGCTCAGTGGCATAAGCACCTACCTGGCAAGTGCGAGGTCAAGAGTTCAATCCCTGGTACCAAAAAAACCAAAACAACAACAACAACAAAAAAAACACTACATATACTTAAGTTTGGAGACCACCATCCAAGGAACAGAAGATATTTTGCTAATTAGCTATTTTGCTAATTTTAAAAAGTATATAACTGGTTTACCATAAGTGAGGACTTAAAAGTGAATTATTTCTAAATATATAAAACTTGTCTTTCCTATTTCAGAACTAGCTGAAGCAGAGGACTACAGGGATAAATTATGAACTGTTCACACGACCTGTGATACAAGCTTGTATTGCCATGGAAGGAGATTCATGACATACTGAACAAAAAGCAGCAGGGTAGAAAAAAGGCACATAGAATACGATCTCAATTACACATAGTTGAGAATGTTCACACATACACACACAGGAGAGAGAGAGAAGCAAGAGGGATCTAAAAAATGTTCAGAAGGTGTCAATAAAAAGTAAGCTCTCAACACTGAAGGTGGCAGATTAAACCCCCATTTGACAAGTCCTTATCTGTAGCTGTCTCCAGTCAGCAAGGCCTTGATATGGCTGCTGTGGACGTTTCTTGAAAAACTTACGATTTTTAAACTTTTTTTACTTGGCTAGAGAATTCCTTTGGATTAGATGTAGTCTTTAGTGACACTGTCCCTTCTTACTCTGCCTTAGAGTGATCATCCTCTAGGTTCCTCTCAGCAGTGCTCACAAGTCCAGGGTGCCACAACCCACCATGAGTCAGCACATGGAGGGCACAGGAGCCACTGCTAGCTCTGGCCTGGCCACCACAAACCTTCCCTGCTTGGACACACTCCTGTTACAGATTTTCCCATCCAGAACAGATAACTGCAGTTTACCACACTATGGTCTCGAGGTATACGCTACCAACTACCCCAAAGTGATGAAGTATGGTAAAGTGCTTCACCAGAGAGCTAAGGGAGGCACCTTACTACTGAGCTACATCCTCAGTCATCTTTTATTTTGAGACAGGGCCTTGCTAAATTCCCTAGGCTGGTCTCAATTTACAATCCTCCCACCTCAATTTCCCTCAGTGTGCATCACCTCTCACCTGGCCAACTCAGTACATTTCTTAGATTGATCTTTTTAGTCTGTAGGTCGAATTGGTTTTTCTCTGGTTGACAAGGTCACACTTACATTTTAATCCTTTTTACTTTCATGGTACTGGGGCTTAAAGCTACTGCGACCCTGCTTCAAAAAACTAGGGCTGGGAGTTTGGCTCAGTGCCTTAAGCGCCTGCCCTGGCAGGCGCGAGGTTGTGAGTTCAATCCCTGGTGCCGCAAAAAAAAAAAAAAAAAAAAAAAAAAAAAAAAAAAAAAAAAAAAAAAAAAAAAAAAAAAAAAAAAAAAAAAGCTACATCCTCAGCCTAATTGTAATTTTGGAAGTGGGTCTCACTTAGTCACTAAGTTGGTCAGGCTGATTTCGAATTTTCGATTGGCTCAGCCTCCCAGAGTGCTATGATTGCAGGTGTGTGCCACACCTTATTCTCTTTTTATGTTTTATTTTGAGATAGGGTCTCAGTGAGTCATTGATGTCACCATGTCCACTGATCTATCCTGAGTTACTTTGTCACTTTTTTTTTCTCTGTGTGTGTTGCTAGGGATTGAACCCAGGGCCTTGCACACACTAGGCAAGTATTCTACCTTTAGACCAAATCCTAGCCCCACTTCACTCTTAGAAATTCTTTGCTGACTCCTTATGAGAGTCAGCAAGCTCTAGTTACTCTCTCTAGAATACTTGGAGGGAATCCCTCCCCTTGTTCAGTGGTTACCTCTTCACCTCCTTCCTTTCCTCCTCAGGAGCCTTTATCTTTGCATGGCCTGCCCACCTCTAAGACCAACCCATCTCACTGCTCTTTTTCTAGTTTTCTGGTGGAAGTCACCTTCCCTGGGTCCTCAAATTGCCAAGTCCATCATCCCTTTCCATTGCTTGGCAGCCTGGCAACTGCCCAGTCTTGCTTCTGCACTCATTTCCCACCATCAGCTGACACCAGGGCAGGGGAGCTGCACATGGAGGGGATCACCACTTGCTCTCCAATGGTGCGTTACTTGCTGGCTCTCCGACAAGACTTTTGTCACCAAGCTGGGCGTAGTGGCACATGCCTTTAATCCCAGCACTCGGGAGGCTGAGGTAGGAGGAGCGTTGTGAGTTCAAGGTCAGCTTGGGCTACAACGTGAGCCCAAGGCAAACCTGAACTACATAGTATGACCCTGCCTCAAAAAACACCAGGGCTGGGAGTTTGGCTCAGTGGCTTAAGTGCCTGTGTGGCAGGCATGAGGCTGTGAGTTGGATCCCCGGTGCCACAAAAAAAAAAAAAAAAAAAAAAAAAAAAAAAAAAAAAAAAAAAAAAAAAAAAAAAAAAAAAGGGACTTTTGTCACCAGAAAAAAAAAAGCAATGCACTATCTTTAAGCTTCTCTTAGTAAGATCCCTATTGCTTGCAATGTATGCCTTTTTAACACAGAGGACAATTTTCTTTTTGTACTTTCCTGTACTGTTTTAACACTTACTAACATTTTTTTAATAAAAAAATCAGATTATCTTGAAAATTAAAATTTGCCTAAATCCTAGGATTCAACTGTACATGGCTTATATAACCCTGGCAACAATCACATTGGAGTCACATGATGTTTACAGACGTTCAAGCACAGAGGAGCACAGCCGGGGAAGCGCCAAGGCCGGTTCTCAGCACTGCCCCCAGCTGCCCATCTGGAACTGGTGACCCCTCCAAGGCTACTTTCTCTACTCCCAGTATAGCCATATCTCCTACCTTTCTTCCTCTTCACCTGCTCCTCTTCTCAAAATACCCTGCTCTAGCCCTGAAAAGACCAAAAGGTACCAATCAAACTAAAAATCTAGCCACAATGTAAGATCTCTCAGTACAGAAATCCTGCCATTTTTTCTCTCTGTGCCTGCTTCCTCACTGCTGAGAAGGAAAAGAGGAGAAACAAGATCCAAGAGAATCTAGAGATGCCATCAACGGCAGAACTTGCTCGTCTCACCTTTGTTAGCCTCTGAATGTTCTTCTTGTAGAGGGAAGACAAGCACTGCTTCACCAGGCCCATGTTGTTATCGCGTGTAAAAGTTTCACTGTGCTTGTTTACCAGGTTTCGGAGTTCTGAGGGGTTATTGGTTGAGTAAACTTGTGCTAGCTCATGGTATGCATTGCTGAGAGGCTGAAGGTAGGAAAAAGTTAAAGTTTTAAAGGAATAAAATCTGTATATGAAGCAAAAAACAAATAAAACCCCAAATTTATGGTATTATACTTTTGTAAATACATTTCATATTATTTCTAACAAATGATAATTTATCCAAAACAAATGCATGATTTTTGTCTCCCCCTCAACCTCTGTTTTTCTTCTTTTGGTGGTACTAGAGTTTGAACCCAGGAAGCAATGAGTTACATCCTCATCACTTTTTGAGTAAGGGTCTCAACGAGTTGCCCAGGTTGGCCTCTAAATTATGATCCTCCTGCCTCAGCCTCCCAAGTAGCTGGGATTATAGGGATGTACCACTGCACTCGGAAAATGTGTGGTTTTTAAGACCAAGGATAGAAATTCGTTGTGGAGTAATTTATTGTCAATAAAACATTATAGCACAGAGCAAATAACTACAAAGCAAGTGAAAGTCCACTCAATGAAGACACACGTCGTTTTTTCTAGAGGTCGTATTTTTTTCTGTTGACAAATTATACTAGGAAAAAGAAGGCAAACATAATTTTCAACTCTCTCTCTCTCAAACATACATACACAATCTTACCAGGTGCAATGGGACAATCTGCTACTTCTGTTAAGAACTTAAGGCAGAAGTCCAAGAGAATGCGGAATGGTCCTGAAGAGCACTACCAAGAGGCAGAAACTAAATTCAAACCCACTTTTCTCTGAAATCTCCTTTTCAGCATTTATGATACTATCATAAATAAATTATTAATTATTGTGAATGGTGCCCCAACACATGAAGGTATAATTAATTTATAAAGGCATTCCTTCTACAACAGGTTGGCTCAGGGGCCACTGGAAGGACCCTAGAAAGTTCTTGATAGTGAGCTGAGAATGCTTTTGCATTGCAGTCTAGGAAGCATGTTAGTCACCTTCCCCATCACCAGGCAGCCAGGGCTCTGAGAACCACAACAAAGCTCTCAGGCAGAAGACAAGTGCTATCCTCCCTGCAGCAGTGTGTCTTTAACACACAGAGAATTTTTCTTTATATGTTTTTGTACTGTTTGAACAGTTCATAAATATATATTTTTTAAAAATTTGCTTTGTGCTATAATATTTTACTGACAGTGAGCCAGAATGGAAATCTTTCCATCTAAAATTCTCAGTTCTGTACAAGTAGGACCAGGGTGAAATTATTACCAAAATGACTATAATCTCACAGCCCTTTATTTTTTATTTTTATTTTTTTTTTTTTGCGGCACCGGGGATCGAGCTCACGAGCTCACAACCTCACGCCTGCCTGACAGGCTCGTAAGCCGCTGAGCCAAATTCCCGGCCCTGGTTTTTTGAGGCAGGGTTGCACTGTGTAGCTCAGGCCAGCCTTGTGCTCACGTTGTAGCCCAAGCCGGCCTCGAACTCACAACGCTCCGCCTACCTCAGCCTCCCGAGTGCTGGGATTAAAGGCATGCGCCACCACGCCCGGCTTCATAGCCCTTTAAAGTTACTCTTTTTTTCTTTATTTTTTAAGAAGCTACAAGCATTTATTTATTTATTTATTTGCGGCACAGGGGATTGAATTCACAACCTCGTGCCTGCCAGGGCAGGTGCTTAAGCCACTGAGTCAAACTCCCAGCCCTGATTTTTTGAGGCAGGGTCGCACTATGTAGCTCAGGCCAGCCTTGCGCTCGTGTTGTAGCCCAAGGCGGCCTCGAACTCACAACGCTCCTCCTACCTCAGCCTCCCGAGTGCTGGGATTAAAGGCGTGCACCATCACGCCCGGCTACAAGCATGTATTTAAAGAAAAGTTTATTTTTTAAATGTACCAAAGTTGGGTTGTCAATGAGAAACAAAAATCCAGTGGACAAAGCTTGTAGTTCTCCTCTAAGGGCTCTGGTAATATTTCCTAACACTTGGGCAAGTTCAGTGTTCAATCAAATCAGCACCACTTTTTTACTATTTTGGCTAAAATGTAATGAAGAAATACAACAACAAAAATGAACCCTTATAAGGGCTTTAACATCTATAGCCATAAATACCCAGAGCAAAGGTCTGGATGCAGTTACCGAGACACATTCCCTGCCAACCAAGACAGTACAATGTACGCAGACTAACTCAACTGCACTCCCAGGCTCCCAACAGACATTTCATAAATATCTGCTAATCTGATACTGCTGAGAGAGCTGGATTACTACAAAATAAGATTACAGAACTCTATCACTACAATTACTGTATGTACTTATTAACATGTAAGAAAGTCAGTTTGATTTTAAAAACTTACCTTAATGAATCTACCCACAATTTGAGATGTGTATTTTGGTAGCTGCTGTACTTTCCCAAGTAATATCAAAGACACTAGAATATACTTTTTATATGATTCCAACATGATATGACTGACCGCCATAGCAGGAGTAGTTATAGCCTACGCAAGAGAAGAATGTACAGTGTAAACAGAACATACTAGCAAGAAACAGCAATTGACCACACATATCACTTTACTTAGAAAACAAAACTTCAATGTCCTGTTATTTCTATTATCATTGCTACTATTATTATTTGCAATATTGGGGATGAAACCTAGGGCCTCTGTACTGAGCTACAGTCTCTTTTTATTTTTTATTTTTTATTTTTTTGCGGCACCGGGGATCGAACTCACAACCTCGCACCTGCCAGGGCAGGCTCTTAAGCCGCTGAGCCAAACTCCCGGCCCTGGTTTTTTGAGGCAGGGTCGCACTATGAAGGTCAGGCCGGCCTTGTGCTCTCGTGGTAGCTCAAGCCGGCCTTGAACTCACAACGCTCCTCCTACCTCAGCCTCCCGAGTGCTGGGATTAAAGGCGTGCGCCACCACGCCCGGCTAGTCTCTTTTGTTTTTAATTTTCAGACAGGGTCTAGCTAAGTCCCTAAGCTGCCCAGGCTAGGCTTGAACTTGTGTGATCCTCTTGCCTCAACTTCCTAGAGTGCTGCGATTACAGGTGTGTGCCATTATTGGCCCACTATTATTCTTACAACAGCTTTATAGAGCTGTAATTCATAGTATGAAATTTACCCCTTTGAAGTATAAAATTCAGTGGTTTCAAGTATATCCGGTATGTTGAAAAACTATCACCACTACCTAATTTCACATTTTTATCTCCTCAAAAAGAAACCCTTCACTCATTAGCAGCATTTCCCATTCTCCCCTTCCCATAATCCCAGCAACCATGCTCCATTTTCTGTCTCTATGGATTTGCCTATTCTGCACGCTCAGGTAAATGGCACCATAGGATGCAAGGTCTTTTGCGACTGGCTTCATTAACTTAATGTTTTCAAACTGTAGGGTTCATTCATATTGTAGCAGGTATCAGTACTTTATTGCTTTGCATGAGTGAAGAATATTCCATCGTGCAGATATACCACACTTTACTCCCCAAGTGATGAACATTTGAGTTGTTTCTACTTTTTGGTTATAGTGAATAATGACACTCTGAATATTAGTGTACCTATTTTTGTGTGTACAACAATCTTCATTTCTCTTGGGAATATTCTTAGGAGTAAAACTAATTACATGTTAACTCTATGTTTCACATTTTGAAAAAAACCCTATTTTTTGCGGCTAGCGATGGAATCCAAAGCCTTACACATGCTAGGTAAGCACTCTACCACTGAGCCATAGTCCCAGCCCAAGTTATTTATTGTTTGTTTGTTTTTGTCTTTTGAGACAGGGTCTTGCTATGTAGTGCAGGCTGGCCTTAAACTCACAGCAATCCCTGTGTCAGCCTCCTGAATGCTGGGATTATAAGCATGCACCACCACGCCCAGCCTTTTTTTTTGAGACAAGGTCTTGCTATGCAGTGCAAGCTGGCCTTGAACTTACTATGTAACCGAGGCTGGCCTCAAAGTTGCAGCGATCCTCCTGCCTCAGCCTCCCAAGTACTGGGATTACAGTTATATGTCACCATGCCTGGCCGAAGTTTGATTTTAACTGCCGTACTCTTTTCCAAAGTGACTGTACCATTTTGTAAACCTATCAGGAATTATGAGTTTTAAAGTTTCCAAATCCCAGCAACACTTGTTACTGTCTTTTTATATTTTAGCTATGCTAGTGGGTATAAACTGCTATCACACTGTGGTTTGAATTTGCATTCTCTTAATAACTAATGACTACAAGAATCTATTTGGTGGCTATCAGACATTTGCATTTCTTCTTTGGAAGAATGTCTACCCAAATCTATTGTCCATTTAAAAAGTTTGGACTTTTATTTTTGAGTTAAGGTCTTGGTATATGTCCCTTAACAGAAATACGATCTGAAAATGTTTTCTCCTATCCCCTGACTGCCTTTTCACTGTCTTTCAGTTGGGTTCATGAAGGTCAACAAAAATTGAAAACCATCACACCCAAGTCAGCACAAATATTCCAAATCAAAACCCAAACCACTCGCCTGTAATCTCAACACTCGGAAGGCTGAGGCAGGAGGATCGCTGCGAGTTCGAGGCCAGCCTGGGCTACATAGTGAGACCCTGTCTCAAAAAAGTGAAAAAAAAAAAATTCAAACACAAAAAATCCCACCAAAATCCAAACTACTAAATCCATAACTCTTGAGACTTCTACAGAAACACGTAAGTGCTTGAGGAAACATGTACAATGATTCCCAGAACTATACTCTTTTAGTTGTAAAATACCAGAATTCACTAGTCAGGGACCAGTGATCTAGGTCAGTCCATAAAGTGGTATGATAGGAAGCTAGCTTTACTTTTTGCTTTACACAGTGCTACACGCCCTGAGTTTTTCAATAAACACATCTTTCCTTTGGAATTTTCCTTACAACTATTAAAAAAAAAATCACTTTCTGAAATTACAGTAGCAATACCATCCACATGCATATCATTGAAACACAGTTGCATACATAGAGACTGTGTCTCAGAACAAAATGAAGCAAAAAAAAAAAAAGCTGCTTGAAGAGGACTAAACACTAGAGACAGCACTTGTCATTAGGTCAAAATCAGGGAATAAATACATTTACAGGCAAAAGAAATAACCTAAAAACATCAAAAACGCTTTATCACTTGAGATAGAAATATTTTCTAAGTGCAGTGCACACTTTCCTGCCTTTTTAATGTTCATACTACCCTGACATTTGTATTATAACAATGCATCTAGTAGCTACAAAGCATGTTTTCACCGTTTTCTAAATACGTGCTCTTGAAGAGAAGTCACCTTGGCAGATTTATTCTGACTACACACATCTTTTAATGACATGGTCCCTGACCACCACCCCTCATGGGGCCCTCCCCAGGCTTTCTTAACAGCTCATCAACCATTTGGAATGGTACTGCTCAGAGCCCTGGAAGTGAGTATGTGTTAATGGTTAATGGTGACCGTCAACTTGATCAGTCTGAGAAACTGGGAAAGTAGAGCACACTTCTGGGTCTATCTGGGTGGGTCACAGAGGTGTGGCAATGGGGACTGCATCTGGTTCTTAGCCCCTTTCTCTCCGGCTGTTTTTTTCTCTGCTTCTTGGCTGTCATGAGGTTAGCAGCTTTCCTTCACTATGTCTTCGGCCATGATGTTTCTTTTTTTTTTTTTTTTTTTTGCGGCAGCGGGGATTGAACTCACAACCTCGCGCCTGCCAGGGCAGACACTTAAGGCACTGAGCCAAACTCCCAGCCCTGGTTTTTCGAGGCAGGGTCACACTATGTAGCTCAGGCCGGCCTTGCGCTCGCGTTGTAGCCCAAGCCCGCCTCGAACTCACAACGCTCCGCCTACCTCAGCCTTCCGAGTGCTGGGATTAAAGGCGTGCGCCACCATGCCCGGCTTCCGGCCATGATGTTTCTATATTGGAGCCAAATGAGCATGGGCTGAAACCTCTGAAACCAGGGCCAAATAAACCTCTACCTTTAAAATCGTAGGTGTCAGGTATTTTCTCACAGCAATGGAAAGGTGATTAATATAGTATCTGTGTATTACAAATCAGTATTCCAAGCAAATTGTGAGCTCTTTCAAGATTTAGGATATCCTTAATGCATGCTAGAATTAAGTAGGAACTTCCAACCATCTCAGGAAGTTTATCTTAGAACACTGGTATTAATCAATAAAGTATACCTCTTTCAGACCCTGAGTAAATATCCAGAATAGTCTAACAAACTGTAATATACTTAATTTCAGACAATGATGAGACACACGCAAGAATGGAAGCATCTTTTCACTATATACTATTTAGTACCTTTAAAATTTTGAATCACTACAGTATTTCACACAAAACTTAATAAAACACTACACATGGGTCTCATAACAAGATGACACCTCAGAAAATAATCTGAAAAATCTCTTCCCTGTGGACAAAGGGAACTATAAAGATAAAAAGATGCAACTTGCCCGAAATCCAGTACAGTGTAAGTGGAAAGGTCTGGCAGATTAGAATCCACTCACTAGCACTCTTTTCTACACCACCACTGCCCCTCTGCTTAAGTATAAGCAAGTCACCACCGTTTACATGACTAGTGAAATGGTCTTTGTAAGGACTTCCTGTGAAACTCTGAAGTCTCTCAAATAGCCTAGCTATAAACCCAAGGAATACTTCTCTGATCACACAAGATCAAAACCACCTCAGGGACCTGTAGAGAGGTGATTACCTGTTCATAAAAGTAGAGTGCTCTTTCAAAGTTCTTCAGTCCAGTATAGATCATCCCTCCATAATAATAGTAACATAAAAAGTGTTTTGCATCATAGGCTCCATTCTCTTTACAGATATCCATCATGTCCACATCAAGATAGGGAAGGGCAGGCTTAAAGCATTTTGCCAGCAAACAAAGCTGTGAACAAATTTATATTAAGTCATCACTTTATTTTGGCAGGCTTGAGCAGAAGAAGGAAATGCAAAGACTGCAGAAATGTAAAAAAAAACATTATTTTTGTTTAACAATTTATTAAAATGATTAATCAATTTCTTAACTGTTCAGAATAAAACAATATTAAAAGCAAAATAAGGGCCAGTGATATACCTCAATGGCATAAGTGCCTGCCTAGCAAGTACAAGGTCCTGAGTTCAATTCCCAGTACCAGAAAAAAAAAAAGCAAAACAAAACAAATTAAAAAATCAACCAGCAACAAGGTAGAGCACTTCGCAGATGAATTAAGAACAGGGAAGAAGTTCCCAGATACAGCTCAATTACCATTTACATCTACCCTTCATCTGTTCACAGGTGGGCAAAAGTGTGCCCTTTTCCTCTTCACTGAAGAGGTACACACAGAGTCAGCATGGTGTAACAAAAATGGAAGTATTCAGTTAATCCCCTTCAATTCGAATCTTTTAGGTATATGTAGGAAGTTATGCAAGACAAGAAAGTGAGCGCACAGGGAAGTTCTATATCTAGATAATGGTGACAAGGTGCAATATCTGCACAAACTCATTGAGCTGCAGACTTCTTAAAATTAGTGTTCCACTGTATGCTATACCCCAGTCACAACAATTTTTTTAAAGATGGAAAATTAAAAAAAGAAAGTATGTCTTCATGTGACATTAGAATGTATGTTTGAAATAATCCACATACCATGAGATACCCCATACAAACTGGCTGAACCACAACACACCCCTGTCATGGAACACCACGCAGCTGCTAAGATACATTAAATAGGAAAAGGCAAAAATTCGCATAGATTACTAGAATTTGTGAGGAAAAAAAAAAACCCAAAACAATGTAAAACTATATACCCATACACGCTTGATATGTTCATAAAACATCTAGGGAAGGATATACAAGAAATTACTAATACCATTCTTCCTTAGAGAGAAGAAATTATTGGCTAGCAGACAGAATGGTAGACTTCATTTATCTTCTCTTTTGCCTTCTGGTGTTTGAATCATGTAAAGTAAGATAAATAAATGAGTAACATTTTAAGGTGTAAAAAGTTACCTGTATTTATTCTCAGATTTCACAGCTTCTACAAAACAACATGGCTTGAGGGGTTTTTGTTGTTTTTAACGTTACAACCAATCATTACCATATCTGGTCTACAAGCTCACTAGCTAATGAGTTCCAGCCTATATATTTTAACTTCTACAACACAACACAATCTCTACCAAATAACTTTCATTTATCCAGTACAATGTTAAGCAAGCCCACAATCAGTCTTACACTGTGCTGCTAACCTGGCAGAGATCCGCGTGTATTGAGGTCAGCTGGTTTGTATTCATCTGCATCTTGTCTATGGCTTGCTTAAGGATGCCAATTCCTCGCAGGGGCTGTCAGAAACGACATCTCTTTCAGACAAGTTCTCAAAGATGGCAGCACATTGGATCTTATGTTGTCACTTACAAATAAAAAATAACACTAATTGATAGGTTCCTTTAAATAGCAATGTGAGGTTTCCATACTGTCAGGAAAGGTCCCTTGTTTCTTAGAATATTTACATAATTCGGCATTACATTTTAATCAAAATCTTTTTTTACAAAGAATACCAGTATCAAAAATATCACTTTCTCAATAGTTTACATTTAAATCTAAACAAATAAAAGTTTTCCAAATCATTACAATAGATGAGAGGCTATGTTTACAACAATACTTGTGATAAAGGTGCTGGCTTTTTCCCAGAGGTCAGACAAGCCCTTAGGTAGTAGTGCATCACTAGTGAAACTAATACAAGTTACAACAGACTGTTTCCTGCCTAAGGACAATCTTTGGACAGAAGATGAGACTACAAAATAGGTAACTTACTTTATGGCTTTTTCTACAGACTCTGTGATTTTTTATTTCTTTTTCTTTTATTTTTGGAGACAGAGTCTCATTATGTTGCCCAAGCTGTACTTAAAAGTCCTGGGCTCAAGCAATTCTCTTGTCTCAGTCTCCTATAGGCAAGGCACTATCATATCCACTTTGTCCTTTTTTTTTTTTTTGATACCAGGGATCGAACTCACAACCTCGCTCCCGCCAGGCAGGTGTTTAAGCCACCGAACTAAATCCCCAGTTCCATATCCACTTTGACTTTTTTTTAAACTGTCTCTTTCAAAGAGTTGATTTAGTCCTCCTATAGAATATCAACTGGTTCCTTCTGCCATCAGTCTAGTTAGAGCAAGTAATCTTAAAAGTTCACTTTCAAATAAAAAAGAAACACCCACATTACAACTTGTATGAGTATCACAAAAGGTGAAGAAAGAACAGTCAGTCTCCAGTGAAATGAGGTTAAAGAGATACAACAACATAATACCAGAAGTCTTTTTTTTTTTTTTTTTTTGTGGCTATAAAACACATTAGCTGGGCCTGGGATTATAGCACAGAGGTAAAAGAGCTTGCCTAGCATGTGCAATGCTCTGGGTTCAGTACTCAGCACACACACAAAAAAAGACATTTAATATATAGCTGAACAGTTGGCCATGTCTGAAGAGACTGAATTTGTAAAAAGATTATATCAACACCTATTTCCAGGTGCTGACCATTTGACTGTGGTGCATGCCTGTAATCTCAGAAACTCTGGAGACTGAGGCAGGGAGATTTCAAGTTGAAGGCCACCTTGGGCAACTTATCAAGACACTGTCTCAAAAAATAAAAGGTTTGTGGATATAGTCAGTTCAAGGGTGCTAGGTTCAATCCCTAATACACACAAACACAGACAGACAGACAGACAGACAGACAGATACATGCACAATGTCCGAATTCTTTGGAAGTATCCATTAATGTATTTGGGGGTAAGGATGGCCTATCTAAAATTTACTTTCCAATGCTTCAGAAAGGAAAAGTAATACAATGAAAAAGAAAAGCAAATATGGTAACATATCACCAATTGGAAAAATTTTTTTTTGGCACCGGGGATCGAACTCACAATCTCGCGCCTGCCAGACAGGTGTTTACGCCACTGAGCCAAACTCTAGGCCCTAGTTTTTTCTGGCAGGGTCGCACTAAATAGCTCAGGTGGGCCTTGCACTCCCCTTGTAGCCCAAGCCGGCCTCGAACTCACAATGCTCCGCCTACCTCAGCCTCCTGAGTACTGGGATTAAAGGTGTGTGCCACTACGCCCCGCCCCAGTTGGAAAATCTGGATGAAGTACACATGATAATTCTTTATAGTATTCTTGCAGCATTTTGCCTTTTTGCTTTGTTGTGCTTTTTTTTTTTTTTGGTACCAGGGATCGAACTCACAACCTCGTACCCGCCAGGCAGGCACTTAGGCCACTGAGCTGAATCCCCAGCCCCGTGTTTTTGGTTTTTGAGACAGGGTCTCACTGTGTAAATCAAGTTAGCCTTGAGTTCACTATGTAGCCCAGGCTGGCCTCTAATTCACAGTGATCCTCCTGCCTCAGTCTCCTGAGTGCTGGGCTTACAGGCGTGCACCTCACCACACTTGGCTCCCACAGCATTTTGAAAGGTCAAAAATATGTGAAAAAACTAACAAACAAAAATAGCAAGTTACAACATAAAGGTCACAAAATTGTTCTGTTTCTTTTTTTTTTTTTTAGTGTTATTTTGTGTGTGTGCGCGGTGCTGCAGATAGAACCCAGTGGAGTGTAGGGCCTCTTGCATGCTTGGGTCAATGCTCTACCACACTCCAGATTGATAGTTTCAAAAGCAAAAACAAGTTGGCACGCCTTTAATCCCAGGACTCAAAGCTGAGGTAGGAGGATTGTTGTGAGTTAAGAGACCAGCCTGGGCTACAAAGGGAGTTAAGGGCAGCCTGAACTGCATAGTGAGACCCTGTCTCAAAACATAGGGCTGGGGATTTAGCTCAGTGGTAAAAGCACCTGCCTGGCAGGCATGAAGTTGTGAGTTCAATCCCCAGTACTGGGGGGGGGAAAAAAAAGCAAAAACAACCAGTTTCTTTTACTCTTTTCTTTTCTGCAATCATGAAAAGCTGAACCCAGGGCCTCTGCACTAAGCTATAGTGCCAGCCCCTTTTAAAAAATATCTCTGAGACAGGGTCTCCCTAAGTTGGCCAGGCTGGGCTCAAACTTGCAATCTTTCTGCCTCAACATTCCTGAGTGTTCAGAGTACAGGCGTGTACCACCGCATGTATCTTGGGGCACTCTTCTGACATAGGGACTAGACATCCTTATAGCAAAGGCTTGGGGTGCTTCCAGTAACTGTAAGTACTTGGGTGTTAGAATGCTGAATACTATGTTGGAATCTTAATAAACTAGTTCATTGTGCAAGTTATAGACTTTTTTTTTTTGTAAAAGGGATCAAACTCATGACCTTGCACTTGCCAGGTGGGCACTTACACCACTGAGCTAAATCCCCGGCCCGTAACAGACATATTATAATAGAACCCTGAATACCTGAATAAGAATTCTTACCTGCTTTCTTTCCACAAGTGCATTTGTTAGCTGATGGCAAAGTCCAGCAACTAGATACAATAATAAAAAAACGTTGAAAATATAAATAACTATAAAGGCAAAATACATTCAATAGAAGATAAAATATTATTTAGCTTACAAGTGTCTGTTGCGTATCGAATGTGCTCCCCATTACAAGTACTGATGAAAAGCTGAACCTGTGAGAATAACGTTTCGAAGTCAGGAACACTGGGCATAGAAAACTTCACAAACCTAGAATAAGGAGAAAAGAATCTAATTACTCTGATATTTCAATTTCACAGGGTAAAGCATAGAACAACTTAGGCCTAAAGTACGCCCTGCCTCTAATAGCCTGTAAAAATAAATGAGGAATAGTATTTTTAAAGATTAAGTTTCCACGTTCTTTTGCATAATCAAGACACAGAATAATGCCACAAATAGGGATTAAGAAAAATATACTTTAAAAAGAGCAACTTTCCAAATGAAAAACCCCATTAAATGTGGCCAGCTAGTAAGTTGTTTAGTACTCGTGAATGAACCAAGTACAAAGTTTTGGCTTCCCCTCTGCCCCCAATACTGAGGACTAAATCCAGGAAGTACTGAGCCATATCTCCAGTCGTTTTTATTTTGAGACAGGGTCTCACTATGTTTCCTAGGCTGTCCTTGAACTCATGATTCTCAGTCTTCTAAGTAGTTGGGATTACAGGCATGTAACACCACACTCATCTCCAAATATAAACTTTTAACCAGATTTGTTTCTCCAATTTTCATTTTTTGCTCCAATATGGTCATAACACTTGTTCAAGTCCAGCCCAGGCAATTTAGCAAGACTCTGCTTCAAAAAAAAAAAAAAAAAAAAAGGAGCTGGGAATATAGCTTGGTATGAAAGCCCTCAGTTTAATCCCTAGCATGAAAAACAAAATCAATTTTTGGAGCTGGGGATGCAGCTCGGTGGCAGAGCATGTGTTTAGTATGCACAAAGGCCTGGGTTCAATCCTTAGCAGCAAAAAATAAAAATCAGTAATTGCTTTTTCTGCTTTAAGAATGTACTGAAGGCAGACAAGAAATGACAGGGCTAGGCTAGTGGGAATCTAAGGCAGTGGCTCAGTTAAAGATATTGTTGCCAGGATTTGGTGATGCTGTGACCTATCTTCAAGAAAAACTTAACAGAATTAGCTGATGGGCAGGATGGGAAGAGAGACCTGAAAAGAGAACTCAGATGATTCAACCTGAATAATCCAACAAATGGTGCCAGGGGTCACAGACAGGCTTCGGGGAAGAAACTGTACAATTCCACACATCAAGCTTTTCTTTTTTTTTTTTTTTTTTTTGGTACTGAGAATTAAACTCAGGATCTTGTGATTGCTAGGCAGGCACTGTGCCACTGAGCTATACCCCCAGCCTCAAGTTTTTGTTAAAATAAAAATGACTGAAATTAATTTCAACAAAAATGAAATGATGTTATTACCTAACCCAGTATCTCCTACGTCTTTTGCTTGACTTTCATCTGTATAGCATTTTTTTTTACTTAACAATGTCATCTTATATCTGTAATTACACTTTGTAATAATCAACATATACTAGAAACATTTTTGTTTAGGATTTATGAGAGGTCAGTAAGACATTACTTATAAATAAAAATACAAAGCTTAGGGTCCATACAGTGTAACTGAGAGAATGTAGATTTAAATCCAGCATACCAGCAACAAGTTCAGAGTTCTTTCTATGATTACAGAGTAACTGGAAAGCAATGGCTACACTATAGCAGTGATGGAGAATATTTAGAGCTTTCAATGATAATGAACAGCTGGTTGTGGAATATGTGCTATAGGTTTGCCATCACTGCACTATAGCTTCAGTATCTGTTTTTTTTTTTTTTTTTTTTTTGATACTGGGGATCGAACTCACGACCTCGTGCTTGCCAGGCAGGCGCTTGTGCCACTGAGCTAAATCCCTGGCCAGTTTCAGTATCTTTCATGTACATTATCCTACTTGAAATGTAGTTCATGTGAATTTAAATGGATAAGACACTATGAGTACATATGTATAAAACATGCATGCTATCTGTTCTTTTATATCAATAAGAAGCACAAGAACATGGATAGTAGAATTCTTTGTGTGTGTGTGTATGGTACTGGTTTTGAGCCCAGGCCCTCGCACACACCAGGCAAGAAGCACCCCACCACTGAGCTATGTCCCTAACCCTTTGGGCACCATGCTGGGCACCATGTTGGCCCATGGCTTACCAGCACAGTCCCACAGAATTGTCTGCAACGGTATAAATGTTTTACATCTTGCTGGCCAACACAATGATTACATGTGGCTACAGGTGCACCACTATAGCAAGTATACCAAGAAACTATATCTTTACCTTTATTTAATTTTCATTAGCTTTAAATTGTTACATATGATTAGTGGCCACTACACTACAGAGTACAGCTCCTGACCCTCTTACCCTCATAAAGTTTTTCCTCTAAACTCTGCTCCTGACACTTATGTTTGTTTTAGGGATCACAGTAGGAATAAAAGCAGGTGTCTTTTTTTTTTTTTTTTTTGCGGCACCGGAGATTGAACTCACAACCTTGCGCTTGCCAGGGCAGGCGCTTAAGCCGCTGAGCCAAACTCCCCAGCCCTGGTTTTTTGAGGCAGGGTCGCACTATGTAGCTCAGGCCGGCCTTGCGCTCCTGTTGTAGCCCAAGCCGGCCTTGAACTCACAACGCTCCACCTACCTCAGCCTCCCGAGTGCTGGGATTAAAGGCGTGCACCACCACGCCCGGCTAAGCAGATGTCTTTTAGGTCAATTTCTTCTCAGTTTATTTCTATTATTGCAAATCTCAGGGCAACCGTGATATTCCAATTTATAACACAACATTAATAACAGCAAGAGAAGAATTCTGCATCAAGAGTTGTAAGGAACATCAATTGAAATATGTCTGTTTAACTTGGTCTTAAAGAGCTTACATTTGTTTGAAGAACCGTGCAAAATATAAAATAAAAAAAATTGATATTTTCATTGTATGTATTCCACCATACTCTGCTCCATCATTCTTTCTATTTTCTTTCCAAGTTAGAAAATATGAACAAATCTATGGATTACATGAGTTAACGTATTCAGATAAATACAAACTATAGTGCCCACAACTGAGATGGCCATTCATTTTAAAATAAAATTTCAAAATGTAAATAACCATAAATTAAAGTAGGGAAACGATAAAACGGAACAAAATATGGTAAGCAACAAGCTGGAAGGAGTAAAATGTAACAACTATGGTATGAACAGTTTTGTAAAAGAATTCAGTATTGTTTGCATAGCTTACTTTCTACACCAAAAATAAGCAAATAAAGCCAGAAAGTACAGAGCGTTCAGTTTCAACAAGTATAAAACTATAAAAGATGCCCTTACAAAACAGCAAGGACGCCCAAGGAGTGTTCTTGTACATCCAGCGCCCCAAGCACAGTGTCTAGATGGGATAAATTCTTCGCAAGCAGTTCCCCACTCTTGTTGATCAGTTCACAAAGCTGAGTCATTTGCCCTGCAAAACAGGAACACTAGCATTCAGTCATAGCACTAGCCAAACTAAAGGAACTCAACTACATACTAATGTGCCTAAAGAGGATGTCTTACGTCTCCACTCTTTCAAATGAGGACCAGCAGGATGAAACAACCTGCTCACAGCCTCACAATTAGTTGGAGATGACACCAGACCTCCCATTTCCCTTGGGCCTCCTTTTTATCCATTTCCTCACTCAGTCCCTCAAGCTAGAAATGTACACATTATTGTTACTTCCTCTCTGATCTCCCTCTCTGTACCCAAAATGTCACCAAATATCATTTAATTTTAATTTGGAAGTCCCTCAGCTCCATTCCTTTCTCGCTCCACTCCGTTCCTTAGTCTGGGGCCTCATCATTTTGTGTCTGAGCTACTACATCATAATGTAAATCTCTTGAAGGATATGCCTGCTTCTATCTTTCTTTCTTCGAACCCATACTTCATAATGGTACAGTCTGATCTTTCTAAAAAGGAAATTCCATCAAATTACTCCAATGGCTTTAAGAAATCTAAATGCCTGGCTTACAGAGTTCCTTCAGTAACTGGTCTCTGTCACCTCTCTAATTTACCTCTTGCTAATTCCCCAAACACACCTACTTTGGTTACATCATGCTCAGAAAAATCAGTATTCCGTATTTTGTCATTTTTATGCTTCTACACATGCTGTTCTCCATCTTCCCAGACGCCCTGCTACCTTGGCCTCAAAATTCAACAACAGAGTTAGCCTTAGGTCTTTCCTGGGCCCCTCCCTCACTGCCTTCCCCAACCATTAAATTGGATATCTGGCCTCTCTGCATCATAAGGGACTGTGATAATTCAGTGATTCAACACAAATTTAGGTGAATAGACTGGTCTCTTTACCCAGTTACAAAACAGTGACTACTTACAGACAATCAAAGCAGCGGTCTGTTGAATTAAACTCCTAACTTATTGATCTTTTCACCACACTACAGTATACAATAATCTGATTACAGATACTGCTTACACTTTAGCAGTCTTTCTAGAGGCAGCAGTGGTATGTGTAAGTTCCTGGGCATTAATCTCAAGTTTCCTCCTGCATTATTTCTACATAGTAGCTACATGAATTTTTTCCTTATTGAAAGAGCACTTAAATGGTATAATGTTTAAATGGTATAATGCTTAAAATCCAAATGGCATTGTTGGAGACTTGGATAATTTAATTTCTGGGGCATCTATACTGTAACACATTTAAAATTGATGTTTTACTGAAAATAAAGGAAATATCTCATCACACACATTACAAAACAATAAACGAATATCTGTCAAATTAGACATTACCAACCCACCATCATTTTATTATACCAAATTCACTGGTAGGTATGAAATAATTTCTCAAAGTTAAATGATCTTTTCAAAGCCCACTATTCTAAGTAAATTCACAACAATTTTTTGTTTTGTTTTGGTTTTGGTTTAGAGACAGGGTCTTGTTATGCAGTTCAGGATGGCCTTGAACTCTCTGTGATCCTCCTGGCTCGGCCTGAACGCCTACACGCCATGTCCAGCAAGTTACAACAATTTGAAACAGCCAGAAACAGCATTTCGGTCCATTAGTTTTCCCCCAACTTAATATTTGCAAGTTGGGTTGCTATGAGTCATCATATGGTTAGTTAGTGCAGTGTCAAAAGTAAGTTTTAAGTGTCAAAAGTAAATTTTAAGCATCTAAAATGAACACAACCAGAGAAGTGACCAGTGAAATGCCCTCTAATCAGAGAAAGCTGGAACTGATACTATTCATTATTCTCTCCACTTAAGGTCCCACACTAGAAGATTCTGTATAAGAGCACCTAACACAGAAACTTACAAACATTTCCTGTGCAATGAGTGAGGCACAGAAGCTGATGGCAGTGAAATTTGTATTTACTTCTACCCAGCAGACTTCCTAAAACTTTGTATTGCACACAGCAAGAATCAAAAGCTTTCAGATAAGTTACCTTCCTTGATGCTCCCAACAGCCCTTTTCTATTTTGTAAATGTGAAAACTGTCCTAGAGAAATTAAATGCTCACACAAGTGACCGAGGCAGGATTCCAACCTCAATCTTTACATCCTGAAGTAGAAACTGAGTGTCTGTGGCATAAATAAATCCACAAATGGTGTCTTCATTCGTAAAACATGCAAGCCAGTAATTGACTTGTGAACCTAATTTCTATCAATAATAATGAGAATGAGAGGGAAATATTATTAAGCACAGTTCCATATCAGGTCATTTTAGCCTCACAACATTAAAGCAGGCATTACCCTTGCATTTTTACACATGGAGATAAGAGTCAAGAGGTTGAAGGTGACTTGTCCAAGGTCACACAGTTCTTGAACTTCCAATTACTGACCAACAACTACTCGCAGATCTATTTATTGCACCCCATATGATAGGCACTATTCTAAGTACTTTTATAGGGTTTCTCATTCAATCCCCACAACTTTATGAAGTAGAAACTTTATTTTGACGTTAAAGAAACAAGCACTGGATAAAGGGGTCTTCAAAGCTAGTACTTAATTACTCTATTCAGAAACCAGGACTCTGTATTCAGACGATAAGATGAATGAACCAAATAGCACAAAAACTAAGGGCAAAATAACCTAGGTAAAAATTCTATCCCCTGGAAATGGAGCCCTACAGGCCAAAATTCCCTTGGTATTCTGTGGGACATAAAAAGGCGCTGAGGTTCCGAGCTTGCGCCCACCAGCGGCTGAAGCACCAGCAAAAACAAACCACTGAGCCCAGGAGCCCAGGAGCCCAGAAAGGACTTTTCTGCGGCCGGTTGCCCAGCGGCCTAGTCAGCGGCGGCAGGACAGAGCACTGCGCCAATCACCGAAGTCAAGGGACGCCAAAGGGTCCAATGAACACTCAGAAAGGTGCTCGGCGGAAGTCACGCCCCCAAACTGTCAAGTGAAGCGACCGGTGGAAGGGGCCCAGACCTGGGGGGAGGAGCGTCCCGGCAGCCCGAGGGAAGGAGGCCGGCGGGCAGGACCGTGGGGCCGAAAGCGCGATAGGGCTGCTTTTTCACATCCACGTTGTGATCAATCCCTCCCTGGTTTCCGGTCGCAACCCCAAGCTTGGCCCCAGAGACGAGGTTCGGTTCTACTGAGGGCGGTCCCAGCATTCCGCGCTGGCGCCAGAGGATGCAGGCCCATCCCCGAGGCCCAGCCCCACTTCCCAGGGCCTCACCTTGAGCCGAGAGTTGTCGGACACTGTTCACGAACTGCTCCAGGGCAGACGCCATGTTTCCCCGCGGGCGGCCCGAGCGGCTGAGGCTGCTCGCGCGGGAAAAGCCAGCCGCTCTGAGAGGAGGGGCCGCGGCGATACACTAGAGGAGCCCGAATGTGGCTTGCGTCACTTCCGCCTGTGCAGGCACCGCGATATCTCACCTAGCTGGAAACCGGTTACTGTTTCTGTGGAAACAGTTCCGCTGTCCGCCGTAACCGGAAGTTAGTCCCCCCCCCCACCTTGCTTCAATTTGTGTACCTGTGAAACCTCTCCCCACGTTAAGTGCGAACTCTCGTGGTGAAAAGAAGGAACGAAAGTTACAGTGAAGCACAGTTATTCCAGTGGATTGTACTAGGCCTAACCATGCGTTTTTTTTCACCTGATTAGATGCTTCGAGCGTAGCTTACTTGTTTCGTCCTTTATGAGATTTTTAACCTATGAATTTAAAACTGCAGGGCCGAGCAGCCTGGGTTCAAATCCCTTTTCTACCATCTGGTAGCTGTGTGACTTTGAACAAGTTCCTTGACCGTCTTGTGCCTTGTTTCCCTCTTCTGTGAAAACCTTGCAGTACGCTCAAGCAATAAAACACTTAGGATAGTACACTGCGCATAGCACTCTGTCCCCTTTCAAGGCATATACTGAATGATCTCTCCCTCTTGCACTTGACTTTAATGCTTTCACTTAACCATTTATATTGTGTTGTAAAATTTGTCTCCATTGTCTATATCTAGGTGTGTGAGGCCCTGGTGAGGTAGGAAGGTAGAGCTTGCCAGGCTGGCTAGGGGAATAAGCCAAACCTGTTAATTACAAGGTCCCAGAACAGCACCGAATAATTCCCGAGGCCTCCCTGGGTTCCCATAAGATGTGCACAACCTGTAGGGATACGGATGCTATGCCGTCCTTCTCACGGTAGCCCGCCCGTGTCTCCCAGCCCCACTACGTACTTTTATTTTTTCCTCTTTTGTTAGGCCCAAGTTTCCTCTGCAGAGCCAGCTGCTCCCTTACTCTTTCATCCTTCGCCTTTTAAACAAACTTTGGCACTGTTTTTGGCTTGTCTTGTCAATTCTTTGTTTGAGGCAAGAAGGACCTTTAATTGGAAAACATTTAATTGGTGAGCCATTTCTAAAAGAAGCTCTCTGATAACATTGGGTTCAATCCCCAATACCAGAAAAAAAATTAATAATAATCATTATATTCTGAAATTGTGTTTTGAATATATGAACGCCCTTGAAAATAGAAATGGAAATAAATTGTTGGTTAGAGACATGATTAGATGAATGACTTTACCACGTGGACTCTAAGGTGGAAATGACCCTGCATGCTCTATGGTAACAATTGGTCCACAATCTTTAGTCTCTCACAGCTCATACATCAGGTATTTTGATTTTTATTAGTGCATGTTTTTAATATGTAATGAATATATTCACTGTCCAAAGTTGGTACATATACATATTGAATCTTTTTTTTTCTTTTTTTTTTGATGCGGGGGATGGAACTCACAACCTCGCGCCTGCCAGGCAGGGGCCTAAGCCACTGAGCTAAATCCCTGGCCCTACATATTGAATCTTAATCCCTCTTCACCTCTGCTTCCCTCTCATCCGTCTCCTGCCAACCCTAGATTCCCTTCCCAACTCTAAAAGGTCTACCTCCCTGTTTTCTATTATATCTTTTATTTTGCTCTTTAAAATATTTAAATTTTGAGTTTCGCATATAAGAGAAGCAATGAGATAAGTAACCTTTTGTGTCTGATATATTTCACTTAGCATTATGGTTTCAAGATGCATCCATTTTCCTACAAGCAACACACATTTATCCTTCTAATATGACTGAGTAGTACTCCATAGTGTATATATACACATTTTCTTCATTCATTGATGGATAAATAGGCTGCAAAATTTAGCTATTGAATAGCTGCTGCTATGAATATAGGTGTATGTATTTCACTGTAATACTACACTTTTAACCCTTTAGGGAAGATACCCAGAAGAGGGATAGGCAGATCAATGGAATTTCTTTTTTTACTTATTGAAGAATTTCTATAATGATTTTCACAGTGGTTTTAATAATTTACATTCCCACTTTTCCTCCCACAACCTCACCAGATTTAGTTATTTTTTGAGTTCTTGATGATAGCCATTCTTTCTAGAGTGTGATGGAATTTCAATGCTATTTTGATTTACATTTTTCTAATGGCCAAAGATGCTAAGCATTTTGCTTTTGAGAAGTGTCTGTTCACTTCAATTGTTCATCTTTGATTGGGTCTTTTATTTCAGGGGTCTAATTTTTTTTTTTTAGTTCTTTATATATTCTAGATATCAGTCCTCTGTCAAAGAGTAGCTGGAAATATCTTTTTCCCCGTCTGTAGGTTCTCTTCACTCTTGCTTGCATTTGCTGCACAGAAGTTATTTTGATTTTTTTGCTATTCTTAGTGTTATTTCTTCTGTGATTGGCATTCTGTTAAAAATTCTTGTCTATGCCTATGTCTTCAAGAATTTTACCTATTTTATCCCCCAGAAGATGAAGTGTTTTGGTTTTCATGCCCAGGTTTTTTTTTTTTTTTATCCACTTTGATTTTATTTTAGTGCAGGGTGAGAGGTACAGGTCTAGACTCATTTTTCTGTATGTGGATAACCAGTTTTCCCAGCACCATTTGTTTAAGAGGCTATCTTTTCATCAGTGGCCCTGTTGTCAAAGAGCAGATGCTGAATGTGCCTGCGGTTGTTCTATATCCTCTGCTCTGTTTCCACATTCTGTTTTTGTGTCTGTACCATGCTGTTTTTTTTCACTGTAACTTTGCAATATAACTGAAATCCAGGATTGTAATGTAAACTGCTTTGCTCTTGTTGCCCAGGATTGCTTTTTTGATTCTGGGTCTCTTCTGGTTCCATAAATTTTAGAATTGTTCTTTTTAGCTCTGTGAAGAACTCCGTTGGTATCTTGATTGGCGTTGCATCATGTCTATGAATCAGTTTTGATAGTATGACTACTTTGATAATATTGGTTCTGTCTATCCAGGAACATTTCCATTTTCTAATATACTCTTTGATCTCTTTTTTCAGAGTACTGTTGTTTTTATTATAGAGGTCTTTTGCTTCCTTAATTAGATTAATTTTTAAGTATTTAATGTTTTGAAGCTATTATGAATGGAATTGTATTCCTAATTTTTTTTCTTAATGGATTCATTGTTAGTGTACAAGCATGCTATTGATTAAGTGTATTTATTTTGTACCTTACTACTTTGATGAATTTGTTTATTAGTTCCAGGAGTCTTTTGGTGGACAGTGTTTTGGCTCTTCTAATATAAAGGATCATATATGATCATGTTGTCTGCATATAAGGATAGTTTAACTTTTTCTTTTTCTATACATATACCTTTTGTTTCTGTTGGAAATAAGCCCCAGACTTGATTTGTTGGGTAATGAAACATCCAGACACCAAGAAATCTCAACAAGGTTTTTTATTTTTGCAAAAGTGGGCAAGCTTGAGGTAGCCTTCATGCAAGAGAAAGAAGGGTTGCTGATTTCTCTGATTGGCTAATATAGAGGTTCACAGTCTATCCATATTGGCTAACTCAGACACCCCAAGGAGAATCTGAGGGGTTGTTGATGGGAAGGTAGAGCACAGTAGATCAAGATGTGAAGAACAAGAAACTCTTGGCCCATGATAAGCTATCTTTGGTTTGTAACTGTATTCCTGGGATTGGAACTGAGTGGGCATTTTCTGTACCATGTGTGTTCAAGAAGGGCTACCTAGGATGGACTAGAACCCAAGAAGGAATCATTCCTGTTAGGTAGAAAAGACAGAATTGGTGTCTCCCACAATTCTTTCTCTTGCTTAATTGCTCTGACTAGCATTTCAAGTATTGTATTGAATAAAAGTAACAGTGGATGGCCACATCTTATTCCTGATTTTAGAGGAAATGCTTATTTTCTTCATTTAGTGATTTAGTGTGATGTTGACTATAGGTATGTCATAAATGACTTCTATCACTTTGGGGTAAGGTCATTATACTGCTATTTTCTCTTTTTTTTTTTCTTTTTCTTTTTTTTTTCTTTTTTGTCATCTTTTTGAGACAGGGTTTCACCATGCAGTTCAGCTTGGCCTTGAATTCACTGTGTAGCCAAGGATGGCCTTGAACTCATGGTGGTTGGTCCTCCTGCCTCAGCCTGCCAAGTGCTGGAATTATAGGCATAAACCACCACGCCCAGTCTTGCATTGATAGTTTTCATTAAGGCTTTTTATCATGAATGGATGTTGAATTTTGCCAAAGGCTTTTCCTGTGCCTATTGAAATAATCATGTGATGCTTGTCTTTGCACCTGTTTATGTAATGTATTACATTTATTGATTTACATATGTTGCACCATTCTTGGTTCCTTGAAGTAAAGTCCACTTGGTCATGATGTATGATCTTTTTAATGATTTATTGCATTCTGTTTGTTAGTATCTTGCTGAGGATCTTTGCATCTATGATCACCGAGATAGGCCCATAGTTTTAGTTATTTATTTTTTGCTTTTACCAAGTTTTCCAGGATAATGCTACCCTCCAGGAATGAGTCTGGCAACTCTCCTTCTGTTTTAATTTCATGGAAAAATTTGAGGGGTATTGATGTTAGATCTTCAGTGAGGTTCTGGTAGAATTCTGCAATGTATTCATCAGGTCTGGACTTTTCTTTGTTGGTATAATTTTTACTCCTGCCTCTGTTTTCTTGCCTGTTACTGGTCTATTCAGAGTTCTTACATCTTCTTGTAATTCATATTTGTCCAGGAATTTCTTCCTTTCTTCTAGGTTCTCCAACTTATTGGAATATAAAGTCAAAGTAGTTTCATATAGTCCTCTGGATTTCAGTGGCGTTGGTTGTGATTTCACCATTTTCATTTATAATTGCATTGATATTGTTGTGGGAAATTTCCTAAGCCAAGCCAGACCAAGCCAAACCAAACCAAAAGGAAGACTCTTTGTACCAAAGAGATAAGAAAGCAGCATTTAATTTTTACACCAGTGGACTGTTGGATTTCATGCCAGTGGACTGTTGCAGGGATAATTCCTCCCAAGCAACCACCCTGAATCAGGAAGTTTAGTCTATATAGAATTAGAAGTGGGAAGTGCAAAGCAAATGACCAAGCATTACATGACTGGTTACATACATTGAATCATATATTGATAGGCTAGTCTTGAAACAATAGAAACACTTCAGAAACCAGGGGAGGGGGTCCTTACAGAATGAGCACAAGTTAAAGGCATTACCATAATATAGAAGTGTTCCAGGGAAAGGGCCTTTACT
This sequence comes from Dasyprocta punctata, assembly GCA_004363535.1. NCBI lineage: Eukaryota > Metazoa > Chordata > Mammalia > Rodentia > Dasyproctidae > Dasyprocta > Dasyprocta punctata. The sequence goes on from RJWM01020050.1 coordinate 35,317, forward strand.
GAATGAGCATGAATCAGCCTAGGGTGCCTTAAGGCATAAACAATGACTCTGACTTAGTGCTTATCTGCAGCTGGGCTGTGGACACTGTCAGGGTCAATTGAATTTAGCAGAAACAGAACAGCAACTTGGTCAGAGGCCTCTAACTGATCATGAAATATCTATAAATTTACCATCTGATGAACGCATTTCTACATTAAAATTGTGCCCCAACATTTTGAGTTCTTTCTTTGTATTTTTTGGTAAATTTAGTTAATGACTTATCTTGTTTGTCCTTTCAAAGAACCAACTCTTTAATTCATTGATCCTTTGCATTGTTTTCTACCCTAAATTTCATTCATTTATGCTCTGATCTTCATCATTTCTTTCCTTTTATTAATTTCTGATTTGGATCATCCTTGTTTTTTAAAGATATTGAGATGCATTATTAGTTTATTTTTTTAAGATTAAATATCTTTTATTTTAAAGAGAATAAAATAGAATAAAACCAATTAAAACAAAGCAGTGTAAAAGATACAGGACTTCAAAACATTATGAAATCAACAATAATTACCATAATGCCTTTTGATGTCTTCAAAATAGCTGCAGATAACTTTGGACATAGTATAAATCAAACAGAACAGAACAGACTAGAAACAATAAAAACAAAACAATGAATGCAATAAAGGATTTCAAAACAAGCCAATAGTAAATCCAAAATTGCTACCATAGTATATCTTCCTATCCTTGAAATAGCTTCTCCTGCCATTGAATTTAACATAATCAAACAAAACAAAAGAGAATAAAACCCAACCCAGCAAAACAATGGAAACAATATAGGACCTCAAAACAAGACCATAGGGAATCAACAGTGGTTACAACCCTCAGAAAGAGATCCCCTCACAGATGCCACACTGTATACTGATATCCTCTGAACCTATGATCAGAACACTGGCCCGAGACCTGCAGTGTTAGTGAAACAACAAAGCAACACAGGCATCCAATTGCATTTCACCTGCATAGCTATCATCACAGCCTGTGTTTCTCTGGATAAACTGGTTGCTTACGGGGTGAGGGGATGGGAGGTAGTTGGTACTTCTTGTTTGCCAGCACACTGGAAGGGGCTGGGGTCTGGCTGTTCCCAGTCCAGCAGTGGCCTGTGGATGACACTGGTTCCCAGAATGGGCTTGTTTGCTGCTGTGGTCATTGTTTTTTCTCACCCCAGTTTGTGAATGGCACTGACTCATGGGGAGAGACTTGGGTCTAGCTGTTCCCAGTCTGGCAGTGGCCCATCCATGGTGCTGGTTCCCAGACTGGGCTTGTTTTCTGGTGCGGCCATTGTTCTCTCTCCCCCCAGTCCACGAATGGTACTGATTCACGGAGGGAGGCTTGGGTCTGGCTGTTCCCTGTCCAGCGGCGGCCCACACATGGTGCTGGTTCCCAGACTGGGCTTGTTTGCTGGTGTGGCCATTGTTCTCTCTCCCCCCAGTCCTGTTAGGTTATTTTTGGCATTGCTCTATTCTTATAATCTGTGCACTCACAACCATAAACTTTCCTGCTTTAAATATCTTTCATTAATAGAACACATTTCCATAGATATACATGGATTTTAGAAAAGAGCCAAAAGTGTTTTAGGGAAATAAGGCATAGTAATTCAAAACAGCAATGGTTGTTAATAACTTTTTTTGTGTGTATGGTGCTGGATATTGAACTCAGGATCTCAAACATGCTTGGCAAGTATGCCACACCTGTAGCCCCCATGTTGATTGTACTTTGAAATGAGTTACCTATTTAGATTGTGGCAGCTGTGCTCCAAATAGGCCCCACTTCCTGGAAGTTCTTGAAAATGCAAGTTCTTGGATCTATCTCACTGCAGACTTCTTGTATCAAAATTTCCAGCCAAGCCAGCATGGTGGCACACACCTTTAATCCCAGCACTCCAGAGGCTGAGGTAGGAGGAGCGTTGTGAGTTTGAGGCCGGCTTGGGCTACAACTCGAGCTCAAGGCTGGCCTGAGCTACATAGTGGGACCCTGCCTCAAAAAACTAGGACTGAGAGTTTGGCTCAGTGGCTGAAGCACCCGTCTGGCAGGCATGAGGGTGTGAGTTCAATCCCTGGTGCCGAAAAAAAAAATTTCCAGCCAAGCACATACTTGTAATTCTGACTACCAGGAGGCTGAGGCAGGAGGATCACAAATTCTACAGCAGTCTGAGCAACTTATTGAGATCCTGTCTCAAAATAAAACATGAAAAATGTTGGGGATATAGTTCAGAGGTAGAGTATCCCTAGGAAGGAAGGAAGGAAAGAAGGAAGGGGAGGGAGCGGAGGGAAGGGAGAAAGGCAGACAGACTACCTCTGAGGGCAGTGTCCAGCAAGCTGAGTTTTACTTTTTTTTCTTGAAGCAGGAATCCAACTCAGGACCTCACACTTGCCAGACAGGCATAGTGTCTGTTATGGATTACAAACTGGTGGTCAACTTGACACCAGTTGAATTGGTTCAGCTGGTGTTGAGTTAAAGATGCTCCACCTGAAGAAAGGTGCCAGCATAAATAGGGACGTGGAGAAGAAGAGCCGGGCGTTGTGGGTTCTTCCAAGAGTTGCTGTTCGAGCCGCTGGTTCTCCTGGAGGTGCTTGTCATGCTGGCTT
>RJWM01020051.1:0-37855 GCA_004363535.1 Dasyprocta punctata
GTCTATATCTGTTAATGTAAGAAACCATTTTAAAGATAACGATGCGCAAATTGCAACCATTGTCAAGCTTCTATCTTCCGGTTTTGTAAACCTGCAATGTTGTGTATTTACTCTAGTTGTTTGCTTGTCTCTTTTGCTTGTTGTTTTTACTATATATGTTGTTTTTTTGTTGTTGTTGTTGTAGTTTTTGTTTGTTTTGATTTTCTCCGCTCAAATAAAATTAAAAAAAAATAATGTGGCAATGTTAAATCAAACTAATTATTGTATTCATCTCACTTACCTTTCATTTTTTTATGGTGAGATGTTTGAAATTTAGTTTCTCAGTTACAACTCCCAGTTTGCCTCTGGTAACCATCGTTCTTCTCTTCACTCTTTATATTTCTATAGTGACATGTTATTTTATGGTATTCATCAGCCCAGGTTTAGGAGGGGACATTGGCTTGTTACAAGTTAGTATGCTACTATTTAAGAGATTGAAATAATTGAACATAGAGTCAACTAATGAATGGATAAGAAAACTGTGGCACATATGTACAACAGAATACTATTCAGCCATAAAAATGAAGTCCTGTCATCTCTGACCACATGGATGGGCCTGGAGATCATTATGCTAAGTAAAGTAACCCAGGTACAGAAAGACAAATACTAGATAATATCATTCATATGTGGAATCCAAAAAAGTTTATCTCATGCAAGTTCAGATTAGAATGTTGGTTACAGTAGGCTGGGGAAAGTAAAGGGGAGAAAGGAAGAGAGAGAAGTTGATCAATGGATACTAAGTTAGGATTAAATAAGATAAATAAGTTCTGATGTTTTATTGCACAGTAAGATGACTATAGAGAATGATAATATACTGTGTATTTTGAAAATCTAGAAAAACTGATTTTGAATATTTTCACCATAACTAAATAATAAATGTTTGAGGAGCTAGATTTGTTTAACCTGATTTAAACATTACAGAATGTATACATATATTGAAATATGCAATTGAAACCACAGTATGTATAGTTTTATATATCAGTTAAAATTTATGTTAATAGCATAATTAAAAAGATGGACAGGAAAGAAGAAAAAGGAGAGGGAGAATGGCAACTAGGAGTCATATGTTGCCTGAAATTCAGTGCCCAGCACAGAAGTTAGTACTCGATAAATATTTTTTGAGTGATAGAGTGGGAGATTCTGTGGGATCAAGGGTTCCAGATTGTAACTTCTAGAAAAGCAGGCAATTCTGAATATATAGTGGTTCTGCGTTTTCAGGTGAGGTTAGGAGTGCTAAAATGGAGAGTGAATGATAGCATAAGAATCAAGGAGATAAAGGAACTACAGGCCAGGACATTGAAGGGATCACTGGACCAAATACTGCCATTACCCCAGTTGCTGCTTTTCTACTAGGAAGAAGAACCTATGTAAAGTCTGGCAGAGTAAGCTGGGCATGGTGGCACACGCCTTTAATCCCAGCACTTGGGAGGCTGACGTAGGAGGAGCATTGTGAGTTCGAGGCTGGCTTGAGCTACAACACGAGCACAAGGCCGGCCTGAACTACATAGTGTGACCCTGCCTCAAAAAATCTAGGGCTGCAAGTTTGGCTCAGTGGCTTAACCGCCTGTCTGGCAGGTGCGAAGTTGTGAGTTCAATCCCCAGTGCCACCAAAAAAAAAAAAAGTCTGGCAGAGTAGGAACTTGCAAACAAGCTAGTGGCTGGAAGGTAATGTCTTCTGTACTTGCAGATGAGCAGAAATCAGAGCATATCAGAATGTCTTGGTTACTTTTCTCACTGCTGAGACAAAATACCTGACACCAAAAGTTGAAGGAGAAAAGGTTTATTTAGCTCACAGTTTATAGAGGTTTCAGTCCATAATCTGCTGGCTCCAAGGCAGGGCAGCATGGTAGACAGGTGTTACAGAGGAGAAACAGTTCATGGTGGGCAGAAGGTAGCAAAAGCAACACGGTTAACTACAGTTCTTTCTATCCCTTATATCTTATCCCAGCTACTTAGGGTGGGTAGCATTCACACTCTTAATCCTAGTGCCCTTGATCCTAGCATTGCAGCACGAATCAATCCCAGCATCACACACTCTAATATAGCCACCTCTGAAAAAGCCCTATGACTGCAAGAGGCTTTGGGAGAACATCTAGACACAAGTCATAATACAGAATGAAGCAGATGGTTATAGACTTAACCCAGAGATGTAGGGTTTTGTCAGGGGGAGGAGAAAAAAATGAAGCCCTATTATAGATTGGATATAGTAAGATCAGGCCACCTAATATAGAAAGGGAAAGCTCTGATGCTTCCATAGGGCCATCCTTATCACAGTCACTTTTTCCTATTCCCAGTGCAATGGGGCTATTACCTGCATCTGTACAGAAACTTCTACCTATTGAACTGGATTATTCCATGAACTAAATGAAATGATGAGTATGTGAATAATTTTAGGTAAATTACTCTGTGCCCACAAGAGGATGTTAATGCTATGAGGTTTGTCATGGGATTCAGGGAACACATTCTCCATATACTTCAATAAGTCATTCCTATGATTGAGTGCGTCCCATACTAAGAGCTAAAAATCTTCATTTCCAAAAGACTAGGATATTTGCTATTCTTTTCAGTCTAGTAGCTAGCCTAGTTCCCATTAAAATACGCTGAACTTGAGCCAAACTAAACTGTTGCTGAAAATACCCTGTGTTTTCTCAATTCTATGCTTTTACTCAATCCCTGCCCCTCAGAATCTTTTTCTTCATCTCTGATAAATAATGTCCTGTCAACCAAGATCAAATGCCACCTCTTCCATCAGATTTTCAATCATTTTAGCAGCTAAAAGGGTATCTTTGGGTTTTGAAATCTCATGGACTGTTTTTCATTTTGTATCTAGTGTCCAAGGGCCATATTTCTGAATAAAACAAAACAAATTTCCCATTACAAGAAAGCGTATAGAGCAATCAGTAGCATCTGTAAAGTAGAATCAAGACTCAATCAAGCTCATGGCAGTGTTGGGGAGGAAGAAAGGGAGGTATCTTATTCTGCTTGCACTTCCATAACATAATGCCTTAGACTAGGTAATTTATAAACATTGAAAATTTATTTCCCACAGTTTAGGAAGCTGGAAAGTTCAACATCAAGATGTTTAATCTGGTGAAAGCCCATTCCTCATAGATGGTGTCTGCTATATGTCCACACATGGCAAAAGGAGGAAATGGTAACTCACTAGAAATTCTTTAATAAGGGCACTGATCCTGTGGATAAGGATGAAGCCCTTATAACTTAATAACTTCTCACAGTGTGCATCTCCCAATACTATCACATTGAGAATAGATTCTAACGTATGAATTTTGGAGGATACCATGTTCAGACTCTTGCAGTTTGGGCACTCAGTGATGAACTGAGTGCCCAAACTGCAACCCAAAACCCATTTTTTAAAATCGCAATGTGCCAGCACTACAATTAAATCTGAATATCTGATGCTCAGCTGCTAGGGTGACATGGCTTGTGTGCCAACAGAGAGGGCTCTGAGTGCCCACTATGGCACATGTGCCATAGGTTCACCACTGCTGCCCCAGCAGAAAGGACAGAGGAAAAAGAGAAAATGAGAAGAAAGACGGAAAAAGAAGGTCAGGAGGAAACAAAAAGAGAGGAAAAGAAGGGGCCTAGCACTCACTTGAAGTGGTTAAGACTTAGTCTTCCTTAAAGCTGGTGGCTCGCTGGGGACGGGATGGGAGGGAAATGGAAGGTGGCTACTAGTCTCTCAACTGGGGTCAATGCCAACAAAAGGGAAAGATTTCACTCCAGGAACAGTAATATTACCTTTGCTTCCTCTTCATACCTCCTAGAAAAGATTACCTTGGAGTATTCATCATCAGGATTTCAGATGCATTCTCACCTAGAGCCCAATGTCTAGATGAGAATGGTGAAGCTGGAGATGGTAAAGGGCTAAAGTAGTAGACCCTGATTTCAACTTTGCCCACTAGCAACACAGGCATCTGGAAAAGAACAGTTTGGAGTAGTCTGGAGAGCTGGGCCACCAATAAAATGGGCACTGAAGTTTATCAGGTTTTCATTTCTCTCATGTAGAAAATGGGGTTGTTTCAATCTTTCTTCTTTGCTCAGTATTTGGTGCACTCCTGTAATATCTTCAAATGGAGACATTTGAAATGTACACATGAAATGAGCACGATTTAAGGGGCTATCAAGGCAGCATCCAGGAAGAGCTCTAAACATCTAAAGTGCTTCCAGGGAACAGATTATTTTTATGGGTCAACCAAAGAATCTGTCCCAAATGCTACAAGGGAGGCCACCCTGTCTGAACCCTCCTGAAGGGTATACTTCCCAAGAGCCTGTAGCAAATGGAGCAATTGAGGTTGATTCCTAATCCTCAAAGGCCTTTTCTATAGGGATTGTGGGCAAGGTCAGGGCCTTGGTCTTGGACAAATCACCCCTCAGGAGGCCAGGATGAATGAAAGTCAGAAGAGAGCTTGGCATACCTAAATATGAAGACTCTGTCTGTTTACAATTATTCAGCTCTCATGATTGCTGGAGATAAACAGTTTCACTGCTCTCCAAACTCTCTTAAGAATGAAAATATGGAAGCAGACTGGGCAGGATCATACAAATGTCTAGTTTTTTTGCCTTCCTTTCTAAAATAGCTTAAAAACTAGTGGGTAGGGAGAATAGCGGGTGGCAGAGGAGAGAGATAAGTCAGTTAGACCCCATGTCCTGCCTCCCTTTTGTCATGACAGGAGAGCACGATTTAAGGGGCTATCAAGGCAGCATCCAGGAAGAGCTCTAAACATCTAAAGTGCTTCCAGGGAACAGATTATATGGTACTGTCCTCCTCCACCTATTTGTGTCATCTCTCTCTCTCTCTGATTACTCATTCATATCCTCACTCATAGATGCACAAAGAAAATACACAAATTTCTTGTAAAAGGATAAAGACTTAGTGTTTTATAAAAGGTGCATAGCCTGGCGTGGTGGCGCACACCTTTAATCCCAGCACTCGGGAGGCTGAGGTAGGCGGAGCGTTGTGGGTTCGAGGCCAGCTTGGGCTACAGCGCGAGCGCAAGGCCGGCCTGAGCTACGTAGTGCGACCCTGCCTCAAAAAACCGGGGCTGAGAGTTTGGCTCAGTGGCTTAAGCGCCTGCCCTGGCAGGTGCGAGGTTGTGAGTTCAATCCCCGGTGCCGCAAAAATAAATAAATAAATAAATAAAAGGTGCATAGATCTGGGTCTGTAGTCTGTTTGTCTCCATTCATTGCTCTTCTCTGTATCGTAGGGTGTCTCACACTGTAGGCTGCATTTTCTAGTTTCCCATTTCAACTACTTCCTGGCTTGGTTCAAGCAATGGAAAGCACTGATGAAGGGAAGGGTAAATGAAGAATCTAGGATCCTTCTCCTCTGCCCTCTTTGCCTCAGTTAATGACATTGCTGTATCTCTTCTATGGTTTCTCCTGTCAGCATACTTCCAATATTGCTGTGTGATTCCAGTTCATGGCTCAGGTCATACTACTTCCTCCCCCTGTCCCTCCATTCTTTATCTTCTCCCTGCTTTGCTCTGTATGAAAAGGGGTCTGACCCCTATAAGCTGTTTTCCAGGCTCTAAAATTAGTTGACTTCAAGTTTTCCCAAAAAAGAGAGACATCAAAGGCAGACTAGAAGGCAAAAATAAGGGAAAGGAGAAGGTATTTCTTTCTTTCCTCTGCTTTGGACAATATGTCTTGTCTATGGGCCTAGCTATCATGGATTCCACTTCCCATCAGATGATTCTTGACTCTGAACTCTAGAAATACTTCCTGTCTTCCTCTTGTATCCTAGGGGTGATATTGGTTTCTTGCTATTGTTAATCTCTGAGTTACCTCTTTGTTCTGGTTGGGTTCTCAGCCTATCACCTATGTAACCAATTTATTGTTTGCATTAAACTCCCTGTTATAAATATGTGGTTGATTGTTTTCTCAGTTGATCTTGACTATGAACTGGACTGGTGGAAATGCAGGCTACAGTTTATTGTGTGAATGCATGAGAAACTCCTTGGTCATTTGACTCAAAGTAATGAGATAAGAGACAGCCCCAGAAATGGTGTCTTGTAGCAGCCAGAGAAGTAAAGAGGCACAGGGCTGGGCACTCACTTGGATTCTTCATGATCTTGCTTCCAGGGCAACATGGCTCCAAACTTTATAGGGGACCTTGACGGGGACGGTACAGCCATTGGGTTTTCTCTTGATTTTTCAGTGGCCAAGACTCCTGCACCTGTCAGATGCTAGACAGGTACCATCATTTCATGGTCAAGCAGACACCTTTCCCCCAATAAACCTCCACCTCCACCCCAGACACAGTAGCCACCAGGACTTCTTTTGTTAGAATTTTATTATGGAGGATAATATGGGAGAGCAGTTCAGAGTGGGTAGCACTGTAATGTTCTCCAGCTACTTCAAGTGGTTCTTGGAGGCATCGTGGGCTCCTAGGAATACTGCAAGATTACAGTTGATGTTTGAGGTAGCTAATCAACGTGGAGGGAATATCCAGCTGGTCGATGGCTTGTGGCTGGCTGGCCTGGTGCAAGGTTCTGCGGATAACTAATCGGGCCTGGGATAGGAGCGACTGTGGAGTGGCTACAGCAAGGAGAAATAGGTCATGAGGAGCATTTCTCAATATAATTCTCCAACCAATGCTGCATTCACCCTACTTTGGCTACTACAGCTCTAATGTCCTCTTCCTTCTAATAAATGACCCCCACTGTATGGTACCAATAGAGCTGCACTAAGACCTAGTGTGGGAATGAGCAAGGCCACAAAAACAGCCAGTACTAGAAATTGAGCAAGTGCTTCTCCCCACCCACCTCAAATGACCCTTTCCTTAACATGGAGTTTGTAACATTTTCTCCAGTGGAGCCCAAGGAGAGAGGGGAAGATGACGTTTTCTCCAGTTCATCCCATAGAAATGACTTGACCTGTGATTTGGGATGTGTGGACCTATAAGCTGAGGATCCTAGGGGGCTGGCTTGCTTACCACTCACCTCTGGCCTGTAGCAGCAATGCAACACCCTTATTATCTTTTGAAGTCATGTCCAGAGGGAGAGATGGAAGGTAGATGTTAGCACCAAAATCAATTAACAACTGGATATACTCTGGCTCACAATTATGGTGGAGGCAGACTTCAAGGAGGGTGCGGGGCTGCGGAACATGAGCCAACAGGCCCTTGTCGGTGCAGTTGTAATCAGGATCTGCCCCATGGAGCAAAAGCAGGCGAAAACAGTCGAGATGCCCATAGACTGCAGCCAAATAGAGGGGGCCAGAACATAAAGCTATGTTCGATGCCCACACTGGTAGTTTAGCCTTGACATTAGCATCTGCTCCATGACCTAGGAGTTCCTGCAAGATGGCAACAGAACCATCACGGGCAGCTGTTAGCACAGGAGAACAGTTATTGTAGATGCTCCCACCCGGACAGGCACCAGCTTCCAAAAGCACACGCACACAGTCCAGATGGCCATGACTGACAGCAGTGAAAAGAGGTGTCTGTGCTTTGACATCCAAGCTGTCAACATCAGCACCATGTGCCAGCAAGACCTGCAAACAGCTCAAATGGCCATAAGAAGCAGCCAAGCGCAAGGGTGTCCCAGGAACACCCCAGCCACTCCTGCTGTTAATGAAACGTTTGTAACGCTCCTGGCATAGAAGCTGATCCAAGGTGTAGGAGTCATTGTCATATACTGCTTGATTAAGAGCCTGCTTCTCCCCTGTGTCAGTGTCCTCCTCTTCGGGCTGCAGGAGGGAGAGGATCTTGGTGATGTCCATGAGGTTCATCTTGGTTGATTGGAACAGGACTATTTTCATTATGAGGAGGAGGGTGTGCCAGATCTGTGGGTGACAAAAGAAGGGAGAGACACTGAAGGTCCTTTTGAAAGGTCTGGAGTGCTATCTTCTTCTTGAACCTTTTGTCCCCTGCCCATCACCATCAGGCTACTCATTCATGGGTCTCCTACTGCTCACTCTCTTAACTATCCTATTTCATGTCCCAGGACAACTGTCAAAACCGGTGAGGCCATTTCACAGCTTGGTGCTTTTGCATATACTGTTCTACCTGCCCCTCAAACTCTTACTTCTAGGATGCCTTTCCTGGTTTCATCCTGCTTGGGGATTTTTTAAAAAAATCACAGCTAGATTTCAGCTGTGAGCTTTCAGTGCATTTTTACATATCTGTGCTTCATTAGAATATAAACTCCAGGGTGAGGACTCTGTTCATCTTGCATTCCTTCAACTTCAATAAAGCCTTCATCATGGCTGAGGATTTGGTAGATCCATTTTACTCAGGTTTGTATATGGGGGTTAATGACTTGGCTTGAATTTGGCAGTCGGTAGGCCAATAAAATGATGGTTTGTAGTGTCAAGCTTGTAACCCTGAGCATTCCAACATCTGTCTCATGGGGCAAGACCCTCATCTCCACGTCTCTCCCTTTTAGGTGAAGTTTACCTTCTCGACAACCCCTCAGGTCTGATGAAATCTCCTCCTGAGTTTTTGTAGCCTTCTCTCAGTCTCAGACCCCATGCTTCAGGAATAGAGGTAATCAGAAAATGGGTGTTGAATGACATTTACTGGTTAAATGAGAAGGTGCATTACAAAATTCATACTTCAAGTAAAATGAAGGCAAACAAATGACCGGACACAACTGAAGTTTCCAAAGCAAATTGTACTGTCTGGTGTAACTGGTTTCCCCCACCCCGAACCACTCTGAGCCAGGGGTTCCCCAGATTGCCAGTATCTCCTCATAACCTACTGCTCCTCGTTCTTCTGTTTCAGGCTTTTCCCCATTCTCTGCAAAATCCAGCCTGGAACCTTGACTCCAACCTCAACTCTTCTTTCCTTATAATCCTCAGGCCCCACAAAACCACCCATGACTTAATAACTGACTTGATTTACCACCGACTTTACTAATCCTGTTCTTAGTTCTCCAAAGTAAAGTTCACCAACCTCAGTTTGCAATGTCATCAGGGTGAGCTGGTAGATTTTTCAGAGCTTAGATCTCCCTACTCTTCCATATCCTGCAGCCAAGATCTCAGAGCAACCTAACTCCTTTTACTCACTGTCTACCCCCACCCCTCTTTGTTAGCCAGGGACCTCAGGTACTCACCTCATAGAAAGAAATTTTTGAGGTGGGTGGGGTCACCCTCAACTTTAGGCCCCTCTGAGATCGCCGGCATCAGCTCCATATATGGTCCTATTTATTCATTCTTGGGGTACAATGGGAGTAGGATTTGTGAAATCAGCTAGACCCAGGTTTGCAGCTCATCACCCCTCAGTTCCTAATGAGTAAACTTAGGCAAATCACTTCCCGTTTTTATGACTCATTTTTCTCATCTACCAGACAGAAATGATTGTCCATGTTTCATGGAGTTGGTAGGAGAAAGAAAACTACCCTTAAATGAACAGTGATTTGGGATACATGGACCTATAAACTGAGAATCCTAGGAGGATCAAAGGTTAGCTTCTTTTGTGTGTACTTTCAACATCCTCACTCTGGCTTATTCTCAATTATTTTAGAAACCAAAACAAAATTTCTATAATCATTTGTTTCACTTCTGTAGCTACCTTTCTCTCCGTCTTTCCCCCTTTTTTGTAGCACTGAGCAATGAACCCAGAGCATTCTCAATAAGGTAAATCTCCAACCTCTTTTATATTTTCTATTCTAAAATAAGGTCTCACTAATTCACTAAATTGCCTAGCCTAGGCGCAAACTTGTGATCCTCCTCCCTCAGCATACCTGGCATGTGCATACAAGGCCATCTTTCCATTCTTTACCAAATGTATCAGATTATCTACTATCTACTTTCCCACTTTCCCTTTACTTCAGTCTCTGCAATCTCCCTATATCCACCCTCAGTTATACCAAGAAAGCTCTTTAAAAAGTCGTCTGTGTGGCTAAATCCAGTGAATATGTCTTGATCTGATCTTTCCTTTGCTGACTTTTCAGGGACATCCGTCCCTACTGACCACTCCTTCCTACAAACTCCTTCTTCATCTTCCTACCCAGCACTTAGACCTGATTTTTCTCCCTGCCCATTCTTCCCTGGAATATATATGTTCACTTTGTTCTCATCTCCATCCTCTTTGCCCCAGTCCCAGAACTTTAGCTCTCACCTTTATTGTGATATTTTGAGCCACCCAGTTCTCTTCTCCACTTCTACAGGTACTTCAAGGTCAGAAATATCAAACCACTAAGAGCCTCAGTAGCAGCAAATTTAATCTATGTGTAAGTTTCTTATCATCTGCAAAGGTCAACCAAACTAAAAACCCCAAGACCCATCTCAGTCCCTTTACCTCTTGTCTCACTCACTAATTCTTGTGGATTTTACTTCCTAGAAACATCCGTCCTCTTCAAGCCCATATGTAAGTCAGTACTTTATCTAGATTCTTACCTTTTTTTTTGCCTCAACAGTTATAATAGTTTTCTGGGTAGTTTCCCTTTTTAATAGTTTCTGTATTGTGTCTAAAGTGATAATTTAAAAATACAAATCTGAGGGCTGGGAGTTTGACTCAGTGGCTTAAGCGCCTGCCCTGGCAGGTGCGAGGCTGTGAGTTAGATTCCCAGTGCCAAAAAAAAAAAAAAAAAAAATACAAATCTGATTTGCACCATTCTACTATTTTAAATCCCTTAACAATTTCCTTCTTTCAGGGTATAGCCCAGATGATTTAGGTAAGCTTACATATCTAGCCAGTCACTTCAGTCTCACTTACTATTTTCTATTTATATTCTGAAATCCAGTGATAAGAAAATGGTGGTTTTCTGTGTACCTTGTGCTTACTTCTGCCAAATATATTTCCTTCTGGTGAGTTAGTTCCTCCAGAGTCTGTGCTCTTATTGTACAATAGGAGTCATCATATTATATTATAAGTCCTCTATTGGTCTGTTTTGCCCCCACCGCAGATGGAGATGCCATATGGTATAGTGTTAAACCACTGCCTGTTTCAATTGCAGCTCTACCATTTAGTAACTGTGCAACCTAGGGCAGATTACTTAATCTCTCTGTGCCTATTTCTTCATCTTTAAAAAGAGGATAATAGTGTCTGTCTCGGAGTGTTGTTAGGATTGGATACATTAATACATAGGAATTGCTTAGAGCAGTGACTAAACATATTTCTCAATAACTGTTTTTACTGTGATGACCAACACTTAGGCCTTCAATTTCTGTGACTGCTGCTCCCTATTTAATGTCTTGTAACCTCAGCTAGAATAGAATTTGTAGATAATTTAATGTAATTTCTTCAATTTAGAGGTGGGAAATCCAAGGTTCAAGGGGTAGCAGCTACTTTGTTAGGTCATGTGGCTGTAACTGTTGTTTGTCTCATTTTCAAAAACACAGAACATATTTATAATCTTGTGCATTTCAAAGTTATTTAATGTAGTATGGTAGGTAATGATATCCTTATTTTTTGTGTGGTGGAAACAAAGGCCAGGGAAAGTGAGGGATTTTCCAGGTGCCATACATCAAGGCAGTGCCAGAACCAGGCATAGAAGACAGGTTTCCCTACTCCCTATCCTGTTCTTTCTGCTGCAGCATAAAAAAAGGAAACAAAACAAAACAAAATATCCTTCTCTGTGCTTCAAGCAGTTACACTGCAGCTCCCAGGATGCTCAGGTTTTGAGAGTCATACTGAATATTATGGAGTTTAGTAACAGAAAATTCCTATATAAATCATTTCTCTTATAATCAGGAATTCTTTTCTTCCTATTTTATGGAGTTTTTTTAGTTTGTTGTTTGAGACAGGGTCTTGCTGTGTAGCCCAGGTTGGCCTCTAACTCATGGTGATCCCCCTCCTTCCTCAGCCTCCCGAGTGCAGAGATTACAGTTGTGTACCACCACACCTGGCTCTCTATCTATTTTATTTTGGTGACTCAGATCTAGGTAGATGAAGAAAGCCGTGAGGAGTGAAGGGTAATGCTGAAACTTTCACTTAGGTTATTCGTGAGACCACAGCAAAACTCATATAATAAGCCTCCAAAAGGAGATCAAGCCAGGGCTTCCTAAGTCTTTGGAACTTGAGTGAATGCTGCCTCCATTACTTGTGGACAAGAAAATCCAGCTATTCTATTGTCTATTTTCACCTTGCTATAATTTATTAATTAGAGAGTTATTGTGTGACTGCTGTGTACCAAAAACCACTTCCTGATTCCTAAAAGTTCAGGGGTTTTAAATCTTTTCATGGTAATTTTGGCCCAGTGAAGTCTGTGGATATCTGTCATTACATTTTAGTAGATAGAAAGTACATAGAACTAAAGGAAACCAATTTTGTTACAATACTGCTATCAAAACATTTTAAAACTGTATGATTTGGTAATAGACATTATTAACTCATTAAATAACAAGATTAAATATTTCTAAGTTACAGAGAGTGTGAATGACATTTCAAGATCTCTCTCACACTGTAATATGACATGAAATGTCTTTGATTTCTTCTTGTTACCAAGTTACAGGAACTGGTAATAGTACTGCCATTTACTGCCTTAATCCTTGGAAGAAATAGTAAATTTCAAATACAGTTTAGGAATTAGAAGGCAAAAAAAGTGTTCGCTCTTCTGTTTCTGAATCCTTCATATATTATCTAAGACCTTCTTGGGGTCTATGAATCTAAGTTAAGAACTTCTATAGGAAAGTGGCTGGTTTCCTTGGGGCTCAGAGCACTCCTTTAGGCATCAGTAAACTATTTTTCAGCCTTACCTTTCTCTTTCCTCCCTGAGGAGTTCTGAATTTATGGTTTTAATCCTACTGTGCTACACCTCACCACACACAGACTTGCAACACAATATAAGGACACAAAGGCAAAACTTTACCCTCTGTATATTGTATAACTACAGATGCCCTAAAGAAGTGGGACTCTATAGATCTAAGGGCCTAACTGGACACATTTTCTGGGGACAGACAAGACAGGGTGCTCATATAATATTCCTCCATCTAAGTGTTCCCATGTCCCATACTCAACAGTAACAGCTAGGCTCACTTTTCCCTGACAGACTTGTGTCTTATGTCCACATACTTACAGGACTTCAGGATGAAGCTGCTCTGAGCTGGGGTCACTATCGTTGCTCCTCTGAAGCATTCACAGCTTGGTGGACTTTCTGCAGGTAGCTCCTCTCCAGGGAGCCCCTCCTGCTCCAGGCTGGAGCAGGTGGGGCCCTGGTTTCCCACTGTTAACAACCCAACAGAAAGGCCAGGCCTCAGCTCCTAGACTGACTTGTTCCAGGGGGCTAATTTTAGGTTACCCTCCACCCCTCCTTCTGTCAGCCCGTGTTATCTTACCAGTGTCATTCTGGGAGCTGTCCCAGGGAAAGGAGGGGCTGCCTCTATGGAAGTCCAGGAAGGGCTAAAAAATAAACAGGTGCCTAATCAGATAGTAAGACTAGGGCTACTGCTCCCATTTTGTCCTTGCATATCCTGTTGTACCACTCAAATGGGCACCAAGGTAAGACCCCTGAGCCGAGATTATCCCAGCCTTACCTCTACTACCAGTGGGCCCAGGAAGGCTCAGTTTCTGTTAGCACACTTTCTTCTGATCTGGAACCTCTTTGATTTGTCCTCTGAACTTAACTTTTCTGGATTTCCTTTTTTGGTTTCTTTAGGACCCAGAAACATGCTAGCTTCCCATCTGCTAACTCCCTAGAGTGAGGAGGAGGAAAGGAAGAACCCTCCATACTGGAATGTGCTATTTGTTAGCTTTTCTAAAGCTTAAGAAATTCCTTATCTTTTATAAAGACCTCCCTAGTCAACTCATCCACCAAGCTCAGCCTGAAGAAAATGCTCACAGCCTCCCACTCTTCTTACCCCTGAAGTATCACTATTAGATTAATATCAACACTGGAAAGTTTGTCAAAAGCTCGGCTCTTAAGAGTATTATTTTATATTTCTGGTTTATTTCAAGTGAGGGAAGTGGTAGGAAAATACCTTTAGAAGTAGTCACATTATGTATTTTAGATGTTACACAAAATGAAATGGGGAATTAGCATTCTGCCTCACTCGGATGAAAAACCAGTCTTGCTTTAGGTATACAAACCACACCACAATCTGATGATGTCTGTGAAACTACAAAGCAGTCACTATGTACAAAGTCTAGATACAGGTAGAACACAGAAAAAAGGGAAGGCATAGTGTCTTTTAAAAAGCTCATTTTATTAGGAGAAATATACATGGAAACTATTGTATCTCACATAATGAAAAAATGCCAGAACTAAAAACTGCCCTGGATGTCCATGCTTATTTCTATCTACCACAGAGGGATATTTCATGGTTCTGTTTCTCTGTACCCCTATGAAAACTAATTATAATGAGTTTTCCTTTAGTAGACTTCAGTCTATATAGAACACTGATTCCGTGACCTTGGAGCACTTCTCTTTCTCTTTCCAGTCAACAAGAAAGAGAATGTCTCAGTCAGAAAAACAAAAATCCAGTCAGAGGACCAGAGAGGTAGTGAGATAAAATACTATCATTTCTGTTCCACATGATTAGTTTAGTGTTAGATTTTGCACATTAAAAAGGAATGTCCATATTTCTTAGCCATTTTTGATGCCTTTGACTTAAATGCTTCCAATAATAGGGCACTTGTTCCTATCAGAAGTAGCACATCTTTTGTTTTTAAGTTTGTTAATTGGTACATATTAGTAGTATAGAATGAGATTTTTGATGATATCTGTTACTCATTATTGGGCAGCTCAGTTAGTCCTTCTTTCTGCTAAGCTCATATCGCCATCTACAAAGTACCATTGAGTTGATTCTATCCTCTGCTTTCCCTTGGGACCCCAGAGCACACAGTTACTTTCACTACACTACCTCAGTACAGCCTGTTAGGGATCTGAACCAAGATATTTTATCCTCCGTGTCCCCTTACCTCAGGGAAAACAACTACTTCGACTATTTCTTTCAAACTGGTATCTATTCAGTCTATCATAAAGTGAATAGTGCAGGCTTCTTGCACATTGATGTTGCCTGGGAGTTCACAGGAGGTGAGATAACTCCTTTCAAAACTGACAACATCACAGTAATCAGTGACTCTGATGATCAGTAACATCAAAAACTCATCAAGTGAGGCATGGTGGTGCAGTCCTCTAAACTGAGCATCCTGGGAGAGTGTAGCAGTAGGACCACAAGGTTGAGCCCAGCCTGGACACCTTAGTGACTTAGTGAGACCCAGGCTCAAAATAAAAAGTAAAAAAAGCTGGGGATATAGCTCAGCATGAAGGTTCTGGCTTCATCCCCCAGTACTGCCAAAAGGAAGAAAAAAGAAAGAAAGAAAGAAAGAAAGAAAGAAAGAAAGAAAGAAAGAAAGAAAGAAAGAAAGAAAGAGAAAGAAGCAAGCAAGCTTGTTGGCTTCCAATTGGTTTGAGCCAATGGTTTATAGCTGTTCATTGTCAGAGGCTGATTAGTAGTCAGTTAGTAAGCTATTATGATGGCAAAAGCAACAGAGTAGGAAAAGTATTTCTTGAGAAAAATATCTGAAAAACTTTCAATGTAATATTTTGTTGACATAATTAGTTTCACGTACAATTGTAACACTAATTCAGAGATCCCAGGCATGTTTTACCCCTATTGCAAGCTACAGTACAATATAACAAGTCTAATGTTGCATTGAAAAAATCCATTTAATTCAGATTTCTCTGTTTATTTGTACTCATTTGTGCATTGTGTGTGTGTATATTTATTTTTATACAATTCTTGTTACATGTTTGTTCTTATATATACCACTGTATGTGATACAGAGAATGGTCCTGTCCCAGTAAGGATACCTTATGTTGCCCTTTAATAACCACATTCATTTCTTTCTACTCCTCTCATTTTGGTCCCTAACCTCCTAGAAACCTCTACTCTGTTCTCCAATTCTGTTGTTTCAAGTTATATAGATTAAACCATTATAAATTTTTAGAATTTTGAATTAGCTTTTTCACTCAGCACACTCTTGAGATTCATCCATTTTGTTGTGTGTATCAACTTTGTTTCTTTTTATTGTTGAAAGGAATTCATGGGATGTATGTAGCACAATTTATTAATTGACCCATTGAAGGACATCTGGGTTGTATCTATTTGGCTGATAGGAATAAAGCTGCTATGAACACCTGTGTATATGTTGTTAGCACTGTACTTTTATAGTAAGCCTTACTATCAGATAGAATGATTCATCCCACTTTACTGTCCCATTTCAAGATGATTTCAGCTTTATAGGATTTTTACATTTTAATATGATTTTTAGAATAAGATAGTCTATGCCTTCAAATGTTTTAGGAACTGACATGTTTTTTCATAGCAGCTGCATCATTTTACTCTCCTATCAATGATATGTGAAAGTCCCAATTTCACTGCATAGTAGCCTATACTTATATTCCTTGTTTTTTGTTATAGCCATCTTAATAAGTGTGAATAGTATTTCATTGTGGTTTTTATTTTCACTTCTGTAATTACTAATGAAGTTGAACATCTTTTCATGTGTTCATTGTTCATTTATTTATCTTCTTTTCAGATATGTCTATTTAAATACCATCTCTATATTTAAGAAGACACTTATGTTTATTAACTGGTTTATATTTCAAAAAGCACAAGTAAAGGCACATGCACAGAGAACTATTTGAAAATGCCTCAGCTATAAATTACATTCTTGAAAAGAATTTGCCTATTTTTTGTTCATACCCTAAAACTTCTCAGAAGGCTGAGTTTACAGACAATGAATCTGGTTTGTGGCATGGTACACCAGCTGCTTTTAGATAGATTTATAGTTGAAATCAAAAGCAAAAAGCAAAGCAGAAAGATTTGAGAAACTTTAAGTTTGGCCAAATATGTGTGATTGTTGAAGAGAGTGGATCCATTAAAAAAAAAAAAAAAAAAAAACTACTTTGCTCCAGCTGCAGAGATAAGTAAAAAGATCCCTTGAAGGCATCTCAGGAATCAGGAAGATCACACCTATCAGACTTAGGGGTATAAAAGTCTATAATTTCAGCTCTTAGGAAGCTGAGGCAAGAGGAACATGAGTTTGAGGTCATATGGGGTTAAACAGAAGCCATATACCAAGACTCTGTCTTAAAAACACCACATACACACACATACATGAAGACCAAACACACAAAGACCAAACAAATGTATAAAAGCATAAATTTTTTGAAAGATTTTTTTTTTGAGAATAGTGCCCTAGGGTTCCTTGCTCACTCATGACCACTTAAAGAAAGTGTTTTCTGTATTCAGCCATCCAGGCACTTGGAGGGCACTACAATTAGAGTCCATGGGGGCCCAGCTCCTGCTCACACTAACAGTAGACCTTGGAATAAACCACATTTTACAAGTATCCAGAGTCTAAGAGATATGGTGTCATGGAGGCTTCTACACAGATTTCAAAGGAACACCAGGCAAAAGATGTGTGATAGGCTCAGAATCCTTGCCAGGACCTCTTGAGAGGGTTATAGTTGAAGCTGTGAGTGAGAACTCATAGGTGCAATGGAGACCCCAGGATGGTGGAGATTCTGGGAACATGAAATATCCACCAAGGAATACTGCACACCGAGTAAAGTAAGCCCAGAGAAAGGTCATGTGGACTGCAAGCAGCAAAGCTATTTGAGTGAAGCTGGCCAAGCTCTGTAGAACTCATATCTTACCACCAGGTAGCCCAGATGCTGGAGATGGACCTATAAGATTTAACAATTGCTTTGCTGGGATTGAAACTTGCTTTGGTTTGAATCCTTTCTATTGCTCTTTTTTCTTCTTTTTGAAATGGAACTGTTTACTCTGTGCCATTGTATATTGGGAATATGTAACTTCCCTTTTGAATTTCATCAATGTTCATAGCTAGGAATTTGCCTTGAGTTTTCAGAGGAGAGTTTGGGATGGAACTACTGGAACTGTTGAGGTCTTGGGGGAAGGAATTAGTGTACTTTGGTTGTACACAGTGTAGTATTTGTCATATTAGATGGAATTATGACCTTGTTGTTGTCTTTATCTGGAGATTGTCTCAGTTACTTTTCTTTTTGCTGAGACAAAATATCCAACACTCACAAGTTAAAGAAGTAAGGGCTTATTTTGGGTCACAGTTTATAGAGGTTTCAGTCTATGGTCATCTGACTCTAAGGCAGATTGGAATGACAGAGGGACATGGCAAAAGACAAACAGTTCATGGCAAAGCAGTCAAGAAGCAGCAACAGCAGCAAGCTTGCCTTTCCTCTCCCTTTATATTCCAGTTAGACTATAAACCTATTGGTTGGTGCCACTCATAACCCAGGGTGAGGCTGCCATTATTCACACCTAGAATCATGCTAAACCCATTTATTTAATTAGTTTATTTATATTTTAAGGAGATTAAAAGAAAACAAAACAATGAAAAACAAAATAAAACAGTAGAATCCATATAGGATTTTGAAACAAACTGATAGAAAACTAACAAGTCATTATATTGCATACTGTTATCTTCCAAGTAGTTGCTCAGACTGCAAGATATAGCCATGCAAAATAGATCCAGCAATATATGCAATCAGTTTTTTCTTCAAACTAATAGAATCAATTGTACACTTATTTTAACTATCTTGTGTACATATATATATATATGTGTGTGAGTGTGTGTGTGTTTTTCCTTTTCTTCTTTTCTCTTTTTGCCCATCCCAGTTATTCTTTCCTTTTGAGCAGTTTCATTCCCTTTCACAATATCTATGATGCTATTTGGATCTCATTAAATCTTTCAGTTTTTTACACGAGACAGTCAGTACAATGTTTACACATGCTAGTCTGATTTATTTCACTTATGAGTGCAGTCTCTAGTTGTATCCATTTACCTAAAAAAGCCTAGAGTTTATCCTTCTTTATAGCAGAGTAGTATTCCATTGTATAAAAATACCACATCTTTTTTATTCATTCTTCAATTGACTGGCATTTGGGTTGTTTCCAAGATTTAGCTATTACAAATTGTACTGATATAAACATAATTGCACATGTATCTCTGTGGTATGATGTTTTCAATTCTTCTGGGAAAATACCCAGAAGGAGAATAGCTGGATCAAATGGGACCTCAACTCCTAGTTTTCTGAGGAACCTCCACACTGATTTTCACAGTGGTTTCACCAGTCTGCACTCCCACCACCTGTGGAGAAGGATTCCTTTTTCCCCACAGCCCTGCCAACATTTCTTATTGGTCAATTTCTTGATGATCCCCATTCTTTCTGGAGTGAGGTGGAATCTCAGTGTTGTTTTAATTTGCATTTCTCAAATAACCAGTGATGTTGACCCTTTTTTTTTATATTTATTTGCCATTTGTATTACTTCATCTGAAAAGTGTGTATTCAACTCAGATGCCCATTTTTTAATTGGGTCTTTGGATTTCGGAGACCTAATTTTTTTCAATTCTTTGTATGTTCTGGATAGCAATCCTTTGTCTAAAGGATATTGGCCAAGATTTTCTTCCCAATTCATGGGTTTTCTTTTCACTCTGTTGGAGATTTCTTTTAACATGCAAAAACATTTAAATAAGACGAGATCCCAGTTGTTGATTCTGGGAAGTATTTCTGGTGCAGTTTGATTTTTGTTCATAAACTCTACCTACCCCTATGTCTCCAAGATTTCTATCTACTTTGTCTTCCAGCAGGTTTAGTGTTTCTGTTAATATTTAGATCTTTGATCCATTTTCACTTTAGTTTAGTGTATGGTGATATCCATAGGTCTAGTTTTAGTTTTCAGCATATGAAAAGCCAGTTTTTCCAGCACCATTTGTTAAAAAGGCTTTCTCCCAGTGAACATGTTCAGCCCCTTTGTCAAAGATAAGGTGACTGAGTGTCTTTGTAGTTGTGGCTATATCTTCTAATCTATTCCATTGATCTTCAGGTCTGTTTTTATTCCAGTACCATGCTGATTTTATCACAGTACCTTTGTAGTATAATTTCAAGTCAGAGATTGTAATGCCTCCTGCCTTGACTTTGTTGCCCAGAATTGCCTTGGTTATTCTAGGTTTCTTCTGATTTCAAATGAATTTTAAGAATGACTTCTCTAGATCTATGAGGTATGATAATGATATTTTGATTGGAATTACATTCAATCTGTATAACAATTTTGGGAGAATGGCCATTTTCACAATGTTTGCTCTTCCTATCCATGAATAAGGAATGTCTTTCTATTTTCTGAAATCCTCTTCTATTTCTTTTTTCACAGTACTATAATTGTTAATGTATAGATCTTTTACTTCTTTGTTATATTGACTCCTAAGTATTTCATTTTTTTCAGTGCTATTGTGAAGGGTGTGGTTTCCCTTATTTCTCTTTTAGTGAGTTTTTTGTTTGTGTACAGGAATGCTATTGACTTTTGAGTGTTGACTTTGTATCCATGTTACATTCCTGAATTTGGTTATTACATCTAGAAATCTTTCAGTGGAGTTTTGAGAGTGTTCTTTTTTTTTTTTTTTTTTTTGCGGCACCAGGAATCGAACTCACAACCTCGCACCTGACAGACTGGCGCTTAAACCACTGAGCCAAACTCCCGGCCCTAGTTTTTTGAGGCAGGGTCGCACTATGTAGCTCAGGCCAATCTTGCACTCGTGTTGTAGCCCAAGCCGGCCTTAAACTCACAATGCTACACCTACATCAGCCTCCCGAGTGCTGGGATTAAAGGCTTGTGCCACCACGCCCGGCTTTGAGAGTGTTCTATGTGGAGTATCATATCATCTGCAAATAATGATAATTTAACTTCTTCCTTTCCTATCCTTATTCCTTTTATTTCTCTTTCATCTAATGGCTCTGGCTAATGTTTCCAAAACTATATTGAACAGGAGTGGTGATAATGGACTTCCTTGTTTTGTTCCTGATTTTAGGTTGAATGTTTTCACTTTTTGTCTATTTACTAAAATGTTGGCTGTTGATTTTTTGTATGTGTCTTTTATCAGATTGAGGTAAAGAGCATGTATTCCAATTTTCTGTTGGGTCTTTAATCATGTGTGAATGTCGAATTTTATCAAAACTGCTTTCTGCATCTATTGAGATGATCATGTGGTTTTTGTCTTTGACTCTGCTGATATGGTATATTATGTTTATTGATTTGCATATGTTGAACCATCCCTGCATTCCTGGCATGAATCCCACTTGGTCATGGTGTATAATCTGCTGGATGATTTTCAGCATTCTGTTTACCAGCATTTTATTGAGGATTTTTGCCTCTGTGTTATTAGGGAGATTGGCCTGTAGTTCTCTGTTTTGGCTGGGTCTTTCTCTGCTTCTAATATCAGGCTAATACTTGCTTCCAGGAATGAGTTAGGGAAAATTGCTTCCATTCCAGTTTCACTGAAAATTTTGAGGAGTGTTGGCATTAAGTCTTCCCTAAATGTCTTGTAGAATTCAGTTGTGAATCCATTAGGACCTGAGCTTTTCTTTGTTGATAAGTTTTTAGTTACATTTTCAATTTCATTTACTGGAATTGCGTTACTCAGCAGTTTTATATCATCTTGATCCAGCTTTGATAATTCATACTTTTCTAGTAATCTGTTCATTTCTTTTGTGTTATCAAACCTATGAGAGTAAAGATTTTCAAAGTAAGTATTGATGATCTTCTGTATTTCCATAGGATCTGTAGTGATTTCACCCTTTTCATTCCTTATTGCATGAATTTGAGCTTTGTCTTTCCTTTTTTTTTTTTTTTTTTGACAAGGTGGCTAGGGGTTTATCAATTTTATTTATTCTTTCAAAGAACCAAGTCTTTGACTTGTTAATTTTTTTGTATTCTTTTCTTAGTCTTAATTGTGTTAATTTTTGCTCTGATCTTTATAATTTCCTCCCTTCTTTGGGCTTTGTGCTAGATTTGCTCTTGTTTTCCTGGATGTTCAAGGTGTTACATCAGGCTGTTTATTTGTGTCCATTCTGTTTTCCTGATGTGAGAATTCACCACATTAAATTTTCCTCTGAGGACTGCTTTCATTGCATCCCAGAGGTTCTAGCAAGTTGTATTTGCATTTTCATTTGATTGTAGATATTATTTAATTTCTTCTATGATTTTCTCTGTGACCCATTGGTTATTCAGAAGGGTGTGATTTAATTTCCATGTGTTTATGGAGTTTTTGCGGTTTCTTTTATCATTAATTTACAGTTTCATATCACTATCATCAGATAACATGCATGAGATAATTTCAATTATTTTGCATTTACTTAAGTGTGTTCTTTGTGCTAGTATATGGTCTATTTTAGTGAATGTCCATTGTGCACCTGAGAAGAATATGTATTTTGATGTTGTTGTGTGGAACACTCTGCACACATCTACTAAGTCCATTTGTTCACAGGTTTGATTCAGTTTTGTTATTTCTTTGCTGATTTTTTGTCTCATTGATGTCTCTTTATGTCAATGTGGTGTTAACATCTCCCATTATAATTGTTATTGCTTATTTGATTTTTCATGTCTATTAATAGTTGTTTTATAGTAGCTGTGTGCTCCCTTATTTGGTGCATATATATTTATGATTGTTATCTCTTCCTCTTGAAATTTTCCCCTAACCAGTATGTAGTGACCTTCTTTCTCTCTTTTGATCCTTCTTGGTTTAAAGTTTACATTGCCTACAAACAGAATAGCCACCCTTGCTTTTTTCTGGGTTCTTACTGTGTGAAGCATTGTTTTCCATCCTTTGACTTTCAGTCTATGAATTTCCTTTTGAGTTAGGTGGGTTTCTTGTGTACAGCATACGGTTGAATTTTGTTTCTTGATCCATTCTGCCATTCTGTTTCTTTTAATTGGTGAATTGAGGCCATTTACATTAATGGTTATAACTGATATATATTGGCTTATTTCTGTCATTTTATCTCTCTGCTATTGGTTCTGTACCTTTCACCTCTGTTTAATTGTTTGCCCTGCTTGGTGGTTTTTTTTTTGTTGTTCTTGAAATCATAGTCTTTTTTACTGTCTATCTAGAATATCTTTCCATACTCTTTGTAGGGTCGATTTGGTAGTCATGACATTCTTTAGTTGTTCTTTGTCATGGAAGTATTGCATTTCTCCATCAATTTTGAAGGGTATTTTTTCAGGGTACATCAGTTTAGATTTGAGGTTGTTTTCTTTTGGGATTTGTAATACTTCACTCCCTACTCCTCTTGATTTGATTGTTTTGATAAGTCTACTGTGATTGTGATGGGCTTTCCTTTATAGGTGATCTGTTTCTTTTCTCTAATAGCTTTTAATATTCTATTCTTATGTTGGATTTCTGGGATGTTGATTATTATATGTCTGGGTTTAGATTTATTTTGGTTATGGCTAATTGGAGTTCTGTGTGCTTCACTTACCCTTATGTCAGTTTCTTTTCCCATGCTTGGCAAATTTTCTGATATTAATTCTGTAAATAGTGTTTTTTATCATTTGCTTTTACTCCTTTTTCGTTGACATCTATCCAACTAATATTGGTGTGGTTTTTTTGCATCATCTTGAAAGTGTTGAATTGTTATTTCCTGCTTCCTTGTTATTTTTAAAATATCTTTCCTTTCCTGATCACTACCTGCAATCTTGTCTTCAAGGTATGGAAGTCTATCTTCATTCGTTCAAGTGGTTTTGCCAGATTTTGATGGCATTTTTCATTTCTTAGGTGTCTCTTTGAACCTGTTTCATGCATTCTAATTCTTTCCTATATTCTTCATTCAAGGTTTCCATCTTTTCCCAATGCTCCACTTTTTTTTAACCAAGTCTTCTTTAGATGTATTTAGCATTTCATTACGTTTAACATTTCTTATTTTACCTGGGGGATTATTTCAGACTTGATTTCCTTTACTGTTTCATGGAGTTGTTTCTTTACTTCAGTTGCTATGATTTCAGAAATTTCATGTGTATGACTTACACTTTCTTCTCTGTCCATATCTCCTGTACTTGTCTGGGATGGACTGGAGGTTTGAGATTGCATTTTGCTCCTTTGTTTTATCATTTTCCTGTATTCCTCCAGGGCAGTTGAATGCAAGTCCAACTTGCTTCCTGAGTTGGCATTGCCTGTCTATAGTAGATGATGTCTCCCTGGATAAGTGTGCATAGTCTGCTGGGTCTTTCCCAGTTCCTGTTCTGTGCACTGAGGCTCCCCTGTTGGGTGGAGTTGGCTGGGCAGATATCTATGAGGCCTGGCCCTGCCCTCTAATGCTCCCTGGCTGTTTGGGGTCCCATGGTAGGCCTTCAGCAGGTCCTGTGGGGGCACCGAGGCTCCTCAGCCGAGTGGAGTGGGGTAGGCAGACTTCTACCAGGCCCAGCATGGCTCTTTGCCATTCCCTGGCTAATTGGGGTTGAGGGCGGGTCACCGCTAAACCCGTTTATAGTTATCATGCAAACTTAATTTCAATATCACGCACCCTAGATCTAGCCACCTCTGAATAGTCCTACTTGATGAGCAGCTAAGGCTTTGTTGGGACATACAGATATAAACTATAACAAGAGATTAAGTATGGTTTAAGATGTGTTAGTGTGTCAGGTTGACAAGAGGTGGAATGTGACATGATGGTTAATCTTGTCAACTTGACTGGCTTAAGAAATGCCTAGGTTAGTAGAGTGTACTTCTGGGAGTTTGCAAATGGTTCATGGAGATTTGACCTTTGGTACTAATCTGGTCCTTGGCCCCTTCCTCTCTTGCTATCTTTCTTACCTCTCCACTTCCCAGGTGACGTGAATTAAGCAGCTTTCCTCCACCATGCCCTTCTTCTTCCATATTTTTGCTTCAGAGCCAGCTGACCATGGACTGAAACATCTAAAACTATGACCAAAAAATACCTTTCCTCCTTTAAGTTGCAGGTATCTGATTTTTTGTCCTAAGAAAGTTGACCAGTACAGAGGAGCTATTTCATTGTGATTGTGATTTGTATTTCCTTGATAATTAATGATGTTGAGCATCTACATGTGTGCTTCCTGACCATTTATGTATCATCCTTGGAGAAATGTCTATTCAAATTATTTGCACATTGTTAATTTGTCTGTATTTTCTAATGTTGACATGTGGTCAAGATTTACAAGGCAGAAGATTTAACACAAGACACATAATTTACAGGACTATTTTATAATATTCACCCAGAGTCAAAGGCAGAAGAGTGCAAGCCATCTGTCCACACACTGGAGAGCCAAAATGTCAAGCCAAGGGACTGGGTCTCACAGTAGTGTCCTGCATGAATCTATCTGAAGACCTAGAGCTCATGGTAGTATCCTCCATGAGTTCACTGGAGACCTATAGCCCAAGACAATGTCTCATGCAAGTCTGTCTCAAGGACCTGCACTGGGAAGGCCCAAAGGTCAGTGATGGAAGCTAGAAAGTCTGCGCCAGCAGGATGAAAGGTCTGTGTCAGTAGGCTGATGGATCTGCGTTGGAGCCAGGAAATGATGCTCAAGGTAAGGACTAGACTCCCCCATAAAGGACTACAGCTATCCTCAGCAACATTGAGGACCTGAGCTCCTCTAATGATGAGAGAAGCTGAGTTCATTTCAGGAAAACCAGCATGATAGACTTCCCTAGGATAGTCAACAGCACACCATATTCCTGTCTGGTTCTTTTTTTATGCTGTTGGCAACAATCCTCAGGTGAACCATCCACACCCAGCACCGTACTGATTCAGTTCACTGGGTGTTGCAAGATGGCGATTAGTTAATCCTACACCACATGAGGTGTAGGATTTCTTTATACATCCTGTATATTAGCCAGTTATCAGTTATATGACATAAATATTTTCTACCATTCCATAGGCTCACTTTTATTCTCTCAGTAGTGTTTCTTTGACTCGCAAACATTTAAAAGTTTGATGTAGTCCTGTTTTACTACTTTGGCTTTTGTTGCTTGTGCATTTTGTGTTATATCCAAGAAATTATGACCAAATTCTATGTCATGAAATTTTCTTCATGAGTTTTATCTAGGAGTTAATAGTCTTGAGTCTTTCATTTTGCTCTTTAATTCACTTTGAGTTGAGTATTGCACGAGTTAAAAGAAGGGTTCTTTTGCTTATGAATATCCAGTTTTCCCAGCACCATTTATTAAAAAGACTGCTCTATACACCCCTTAGTTGGTCTTAGGACCTCAATGAATGTCATTTAATCATATATGAAAAGGTTTATTTCTGGGCTGTATATTGTATTCCACTTACCGATCATTGTGCAAATACCACAGTTTGTTATATTACCGTAGCTCATACTAGGACTTCCAGTACTATTTTGTTTTTGTTTTGTTTTGTTTTTTGGTACTGGGGATCAAATTCACGACCTTGCACTTGCCAGGCATGCACTTCGCTGCTGAGCTATATCCTTAGGCCCCCCTCCTGCACTATTTTGAATAGAATTGATAAGAGCTAGCATTCTTGTCTCGTACCTGTCATTGCAGGAAAAGCTTTTCTTTCATAATGTTACTATCATTATTTTGAACGAGGTATTATCTGTTACAAAAAAATTTTACTTTCAAGACTTATTCCTTGTCTAATGTTGTTCTGTTTTTGTTTAGATCCAAGTTTCTGATCTATATCAATTTCTTACTGAAGAATTTCTTTTAATATTTTCAAAGCATATATACTGGTGATACATTTCCTTGATTTATGTTAGTCTGAAGTCTTTCTCCTTCCTTTACTTCTTTTATTGTGATAAAATATACATGGCATAAAACGTAGAACTTTAAATGTAGAGTTCAGTGGAATTAAGTATATTTCCATTGTGCAAATATTAACATCTATCAAGAACATTTTTCATCTTCCCAAAAGGAAATTCTTTTTTTTTATTTTAAAGAGACAAAACAAAACAAAACAGAACAGAACAAAGCAAATCCGAACAGAACAGAACAATGCAAGCAACACAGGACTTCAAAACAAGACAACAGAAAATCAACAGTGGTTACCATAATGTCTCTTGTTTTCTACAAAATAGTTGTCCATACCTTCACACACAATAATAGCAAACATAACAAAATAGTATAAAACCAACCAAAAGAAAGAAAGCATTACAGGACTTCAAAACCACATAACAGGAAATGAACAATAGTTACTATAATGTCTCTTTTTCTTCAAAACAATTGTCCATACTACCACACATAATAAAATAAAGTAAAACAACAGAATAAAGCCCATCAAAACAAAAGAATAAAAGTATTATAGAACTTCAAAACAAGATGATAGGATATCAGCAATGGCTACCATAATGTCTTGTTTTCTCCAAAATAGCTGTTCATACCATCACACATAATAAAATGAAACAACACATAACAAAACAGAATAAAACCAATTAAGTAGATGAATGAAAGCATTATAGGGCTTCAAAACAAGATAATAGGAAACAAACCATGATTACCATAATACATCCCATTATGTTCAAAATAGCTCCACATACCATCAGACCCAGTAAAATCTAGCAAAACAAGACAGAACAAAACCAATCCTAACAAAATTGTGAAAACAATACAAGAGTTCAAGACAAGATAATAAGAAATTAATAGTGGTTACCACCTTCCCCTCCTAGATGTTTCCTCCCCTATCACTTTTATAATATCAGCTGTGCTTTTGGATCCAACTCCTTCTGGTTTTTATGCTAGGGTTCACCTGTATGAGTTCAAGCTATTTTACCCATGAACATGATCTCCAGTTGCATCCATTTACCTACAAGAGCTTCGAGATTATTCTACTTTATAGTTGGGTAGCTTTCCATTGTATAAAAATACCATATCTTTCTTATCCATTCTGCTGTTGATGGGCAAGTTACCCTTGCTTTTTTTCTGGTCTCCGGTTGCATGGAACAATTGTTTTCCCTGTTTTGATTTTCAGCCTGTGAATTTCCTTTACAGTTAAGTGTGTTTCTTGTATACAGCATATTGATGGATCTGGTTTCTTGATCACTCTCCCTGTGTTCCTTTTAATTGCTGACTTGAGGCCATCTACATTAATGTTTACAACAGCATACATTGGTTTGTCTCTGCCATGTTATCCTCCTGCTGTTGGCCCTCCACTTTTCCCCTTCACTCAATTGCCTGTCCTGTTTGGCGATCCTCCTCTGCTGCTGTTCTGGAACCATGGTCATCTTTATCTCTCCCTAGAATGTCCTTCAGCATTCTCTGTAGGGTTGGTTTGGTCGTCATGAATTCCTTCTGGTGTTCTTTATCATGGAAGTATCTTATTTTTCCATCAGTTTTGAAAGATAGTTTTGCAGGGTACATCAATCTGAGTTGGAAGTTGTTTTCTTTCAGGATTTGAAACACTTCACTCCAAACTCTTTTTGACTTGATGGTTTGTGTTGACAAGTCTGTCATGATTCTGATTGGTTTTCCTTTATAGGTGATCTCTTTCTTTTCTCTAAGAGCTTTTAATATTGTGTTCTTGTGCTGAATTTCTGGCATCTTGATTATTATATGTCTGGGTATAGATTTACTTTGTTTATGGCTAGTTGTAGTTTTTATGCCTCACTTTTCTGCATGCCAGATCCTTTCCCCATGTTTGGGAAGTTTTCTGGTGTTACTTCTGTAAATAGCCTTTTTATTTCATTTATGTTGACCCCTGCTTCTTCACTGATACCTGTCACTCTTAATTTGTATTTCTTTGCATCGTCTTGCAGCTGTTTAATTGTTAATTCTTGGTTCCTTGGTTTTTTTTTAAAGATCTTTTCTTTCACAATTGCTAGCTTCAATCCTGTCTTCAAAGTATGAAAGTCTATCTTTAGTCTCTTTCAAGTGGTTTTGCCAGCTTTCAATTGACTTTTTAATTTCTTGGATATCTCTTTGAATCTGTTTCATGCATTGTAATTCCTTTCTATATTGTTCATTCAAGGTTTCTATCATTTTCCTATACTCCTCTTTTTTATCTATGTCTTCTTTAGATATGCTCAGCAATTCTTTCATTGTGTTTGTGATTTCTTCTTTCATCTGAGACTTTTTTTTTCAGCACCAGGGATTGAACTCACAACCCTGCACCTGCCAGATAGGCGCTTAAGCCACTGAGCCAAACTCCCGGCCCTAGTTTTTTGAGGCAGGGTTGCACTATGTAGCTCAGGCTGGCCTTGCGCTCTTGTAGCCCAAGCCGGCCTCAAACTCACAACGACCCTCCTACCTCAGCCTCCCAAGTGCTGGGATTAAAGGTGTGCATGAGACATTATTTCTGATCTGATTACTTTTAGTCTCATGAAGTTGTTTCTTCCCTTCAGTTGTTATCCTGTCCAAGATTTCAGGTGTGTGACTTCCACTTCCTTTTATGACTGGATCTCCCAGACTTGTTCTATGTGGGCTGGAGGTCCGATATTGCCTTTTGCTCCTTCATCTTGACATTCTTTTGGGTTCCTCTTAACAAGCTGGTTGTGGGGCCTCAGGCAGTTTCCACATTGGAGCCCCTCCACAGTGTAGGGGAATGGGACACGCAGCTGAGTTCCTCTGTCCCCGGGTTTATAGGGAGGTTGCAGAGCATGGGGCAGGCTTCTCATGACCTGTGCAACTACACTGAGGCTTCCCCAATGGCCAGGGGTGTGTGGTGGTGGGGCTGCTTCTCTCAGCTTATGTGTCTATACTGGGAATCCTGTGATGGCTGCCTGAAGGCAGCCAGGACCTCCAATGGTGGCCTACAAGTGCACGGCGCTTACTTGGCTGTGTGTCCCTGCTGCTACTGGCTTCCTGCAGAAAGGAAGCCTTTTGTTGTTAGCAGCCGGCAGTTGGAGACGCATCTGGTGGTTCACTCTGCCCATGCTGGCTGCCTGCAGGAAGGAGCCTTCTGCTGGCAGGGGCCGGCAGGTAGAGGCAGATCTGCTCATTGTCTCTGTCTGTGCTCGCTGCCCACAGGATGGAGCTTTTTTTGGTGGCAGCCGGCAGGTGAAGGTGGATCTGCTGATTCTCTATGCCCATGCTGGCTGCCTGCAGGAAGGAGCCTTCCAGTGGCAGGGGCCGGCAGGTGGAGTCAGATCTTCTAGTTCTCTATTTTATTTATTTTTTATTTATTTTCTTTTCAAATACATTTTATTCAAGGATAAAAAGAAACAAGAAGAGGAAGAGGAGGAAGATGAAGATGAAGAAGGAGAAGAAGAAGAAGAAGAAGAAGAAGAAGAAGAAGAAGAAGAAGAAGAAGAAGAAGAAGAAGAAGAGGATGAGGAGGAGGAGGAGAAGAAAAGGAAGAAGAAGAAGAGGAAGAAATGCAGCAAAATTTCAAAACATGTCAATCAAGGGGGAACAATGATATATACGTTGCACACTGTCATCCCCAGATCATTCACCCAGAATGCAAGACATCTGCATTCAATTGTCCGAACAATACCAGCACAAATTTTTCTCTTCAGCAAACTCAGAGAAATCAGTAGTATAACTATCTTAACTATGTTTTATATACATACACATACATGTGCACATTTATTTTTGCTTCAGCTTGTCACACTAATGAAACAATACAATGTTTACATGTGTGTCTTATTTATTTCACTAATGAGTATGTTCTCAGGTTGCATCCATTTACCTGTAAAAGTGTCCAGTTTTTCTTTCTTTATGTCTGAGTAGTACTGTGTTGTATTAAAATACCACATCTTTTTTATCTGTTCCTCAGTCGATGGGCATTCACGTTGTTTCCAAGATCTGGCTGCTAAAGTATGCTGCTACAAACATAGGTGCATATATATAACTGTGGTATATTTTTAATTCTTTTGGGAAGATACTCAGAAGGGGAATAGCTGTGTTGAAGGGGACCTCCAATCCTAGTTTTTTGAGGATTCTCTACACTGAATTCCAAAGTGGTTGCACCAGTCTGCATTCCCTCCAACAGTGGAGAAGTGTTCCTTTTTTCTCCACAGTCCCTCCAGCATTTGTTATTGCTTGATTTCTTGATAATAGTCATTCTTTCTGGTGTGTGGTGAAATCGCAGTGTTGTTTTAACTTGCATCTCTTGAATGACCAGTGATGTTGAACATTTTTTCATGTATTTATTTGCTGTTCGTATTTCTTCATCTGAGATGTATTCATCTCAGATGCCCATTTTTGGATTAGGCCTTTAAATCTGGAAGGACTGATATTTTTAGTTCTTTATATGTTCTCAATAGTAATCCTTTGTCTGAGGTACAACTGGCAGACATTTTCTCCCATGGTGTGGGTTGTCTCTTCACTCTGTTGGTGGTTTCTCTTGCTGTGCAAAAAAGAACTGGTGAGATCCTAGTTGTTGATTATTTTCTGATAGTTCCTGTGCAATCTGGGTTTTGTTCAAAGTCTTTGCGTACACCAATGTCTTCACGAGTTTTACCTACTGTACCTTCTAGCAGGTTTAATGTTTACAGTTTAATATTAATATCTTTAACCACTCTAATTTTAGCATAGTATACAGTGAAAGATATGGGTCCAGTTTTAATCTTCAGCATATTTAGAGCCAGTTTTTCCAGCACATTTATTAAAGAGGCTCTCTTTCATCCAGTAAATGTGTTTGGCATCCTTGTCAAAGATAAGATGGCTTAGTGTGTCTGGAGATGTTCCTGCATCTTCTAATCTGTTCCATTGATCTTTGGGTCTGTCTTTTTGCCAGTACCACATAGATTTTATCGAAGTGGCTTTCTAGTATAATTTTAAGTCAGGTATTGTGATGCCCCCATCTTGTATTTTTGCCCAGGATTCCCTTTGTGATTCTAGTTCTCTTCTGGTTCCAGACGAATCTTAGGATTGTTTTCTCTAATTCTGTAAGATATGCTACTGGAATTTTTGTTGGGATTGCATTGAATCTGTATAACAGTTTTGGAAGTATGGCCATTTTCACTATATTGGGTCTTCCTACCCTAGAGCATGGGATATCTCTCCATTTTCTAACATCCTCTTCAATCTCCTTTTTCAGAATACTGTAGTTTTCAATACAGAGGTCTTTTACCTCCTTTGTTAGATTGATTCATAGGTATTTCATTTTTTTCAATGCTATTGTAAAACGTATTGTTTACTTGATTTGTCTCTCAGTGAGTTTGTTGTTCATGTATAGGAAGGCTATTGATTTTTGAGTGTTCATTTTGTAGCCACCTATGTTACTGTATTTGCTTTTTAAATCTAGAAGTCTTTTGGTGGACTTTTTAGGGCCTTCTAAGTAAAGTATCATGTCATCTGCAAATAAAGATAGTTTGACTTCTTCCTTTCCTATCTTTATTCCTTGTATTTCATTCCCTTGTCTATTTGCTCTGGCTAAAATTTCCAGAACACACTCATAAGGCTCAGGCAGGAGGATCATTGTGAGTTTGAGACCACCCTGGGCTACAAAGTGAGTTCAAGGCCAGCGTGAACTGCATAGTGAGACCCTATCTCAAAAAATAGGGCCAGGGATTTAGCTCAGTGGCATAAGCACCCGCCTGGCAGGCACAAGGTTGTGAGTTCAATCCCTGCTACCAAAAATAAAAATAAAATAAAATAATAAAATAAAGTTTCCAGGACTATGTTGAATAAGAGTGGAGACAGTGGACATCCTTGTCCTGTTCCTGATTTTGGAGTGAAAACTTTCATTTGTCCATGTAGTATGATATTGGTTGTTGGTTTGTCATAGATGGCTTTTGTCAGATTGAGGAAAAGACCATCTCTTCCAATTTTCTGTATGGTTTTTATCATGAACGAGTGCTGGAGTTTGTCAAAAGCTTTTTCTGCATCTACTGAGATGATCACATGATTTTTGTCCTTTGCTCTGTAATATGGTGTATTATATTTATGAATTTACATATGCTAAACCATCCCTGTATCCTTGGGATGAATCCCACTTGATCATGGTGTACAATCTTTTTGATGATTTTCTGCAGTCTGTTTGCCAGTATCTTATTGAGGATACTGATGTTCATTAGGGAGACTGACCTGTAATTCACTTTCTTAGCTGGGTCCTTCTCTGGTTCTGGAATTAGAGTAATGCTTCCAGGAATGAATTTGGAAGTATTGCTTCCCTTTCAATTTTATTAAAGAGTTTGACAAGTAGTGGTGTTAGGTCTTCACTAAATTTCTTGTAGAATTCAGCAGTGAATTCATCAGGGCCTGGGTTTTGTTTTGTTGATAGGTTTTTAATTACATGTTTGATTTCATTTATTGATACTGGATTATTTAGGATTTTTTTATTTTGAAGAGAATAAAAACAAATGAAATAAAACAGCATAGAATCAGTCAAAACAAAACAGTGAACATGGTGCATGACTTCAAGAAAAGATAAAAGGAAATCAATGATGGCTACCATAATGCCTCTTGTTATCTTCAAGATAACTGCCCATACCATCAGGCATAATAAAATCAAATAAAGTAGTACAGAATAAAACCAATAAAAACAAAACAATGGAAGCAATACAGGACTTCAAAATAACAGTAAAAAAACAGTGGTTACCATAATACCTCTTGTTATCTTTTAAGTAGTTGCCTATATAATCAGATATAATACAAACAAATCAAAATAGAATAAAATCGTTTAAAACAAAACAATGAAAGCAATACAGAGCTTCAAAACAAGATCATAAGAAATCAATCATGGCTACCATAATATATTTTGTTATCTTTGAAATATCTGCCCAAGCCATCAAATATAATAAAACCAGACAAACTGAAACAGAATAAAACCAAACCAAACTGAACAATGAAAACAATATGGGATTCAAATCATGATTAACAATGGCCAATGCTTTCCCTTTTTAGACACTTCCTCCCCTTTCACAATATGTATTATGTATTTTGGATCCCGCTAACTTCTTTAGTTTTTATACTAGGGGTACAATAGCATGTTCACCCATGTGACTGAACCATTTCATCCATGAGAATGATCTCAAGTTAGATCCATTTAGCTACAAGAGCCTCGAGGTTATCTTTCTTTATAGCTGAGTAGCATTCTACTGTATAAAAATGGCATGTCTTGTCCACTCTGCAGCTAATGGACAAGATACCCTACTTCTTTATGGGTCCCTGTAACATACAGCATTGTTCTCTCTCCTTTGACTTTCAGTCTATGAACCGCCTTTCGAGTTAAATGTGTTTCTTGTATAAAGCATATTGATTTATCCTATCTCCTGATTCACTGCCTCTGTTTCTTTTTATTGGTGAATTGAGGCCATCTGCATTAATGTTTATGGCCAACATGCACTGCTTTGTCTTTGCCATCCTATTTTCCTGCTGTTGGCTGCCTACTCTTCCTCTCCATTCAGTTGTCTGCCCCACTCAATGATATCCCTCTGCCACTGTTTCCAGAGCCATGAACTTTTTTATCTCTCTCTAAAATGTCCTTCAGTATTCTTTGTAGGGTTGGTTTGGTGGTCATGAATTCCTTCAATTGTTCTTTGTTGTGGAAGTATGTTTTTTTCTCCATTAATTTTGAAAAAATAAGTTTTGTAGGTTACATCAGTCTTTGGTGGAAGTTGTTTTCTTTCAGAACTTGAAATACATCATTCTAAGCTCTCCTTGACTTGATGGCTTGTGTTGAGAAGTCTGTCATGATTCTGATGGGTTTTCCTTTATAGGTGATCTGTTTCTTTTCTCTTAACAGTGTTTAATATTCTGATCTTGTGTTGAATTTCTGGGATCTTGGTTATTATATTTCTGGATGCAGATTTATTTTGGTTATGGCTAGCTGGACTTCTATATGCCTCACTTATCTGAATGTCACTTCCTTTTCCCATGCTTGGGAAGTTTTCTGGTATTATTTCTGTAAATAGCCTTTTTATTTCATTCATGTTGACCCCTGCTTTTCACTCACACCTACTATTCTTAACTTACGTTTCTTTGGATTGTCTTTCAGCTGTTGAATTATTTCTTCTGGGTTCCTTGTTATTTTTAAGAGATCTTGCCTTTTACAATCACAAGCTGCAAACCTGTCTTCAAGGTTTAAAAGTCTATCTTCAGTTTCTTTCAATGCTCTTGCCAGCTTTCAATGGTGTTTTTAATTTCCTGGATATTTCTTTGACTCTCTTTGATGTATTCTAAATCTTTTTTGTATTCATTCAAGGTTTCCCTCATTTTCCTATACTCCTCCATTTTTTTTTATCTATGTCTTCTTTGGAGATGCTCAGCAGTCCTTTTATTATGTTTTTCATCTATTCTTTTACCTGAATTAGTATTTCTGTTCTAATTTCTTTTATAGCTTCATGAAGTTGTTTCTTTCCTTCAGTTGCCATTGCTTCAGAAACTTCAGGTGTGCAACTCTCAATCTCTTCCATGTTTGCATCTCCTGGACTTGCTCTGTTTGGATTGGAGGCCAGAGACTGCCTTTTGCTTCTTTGTCTTGACATATTCCTGGGTTCTTCTGGACAAGTGGGTTCTGGGGTCCCAGGCACTTCCCACATTGGCTACAGTTTCCCTGAAGTGAGGCTATTTGGTTTTCTAGATAGTGCTGGACACAGGTATCTGATGGTGACCATTTGGGTGCACTGGTGCAGGGCTGTCTGCTGTTTTTCCCAGCCTGTGTTGGCTCCCTGATGGCTGGTGGGATGCATGTGGGGGCAAGGCTGACAGTTGCCTGCAGACCTGGGCTGGTCACCGGTGGGGATCCTCCACTACCATCCCTGGAGTGTGCACAGGGGCAGGCCTGGCGACCGCCTCCAGACCAAGCTGACTAACCATAGAGAACTTCTGCAATGGTCGCTATAATGCACGTGGGGATGGGACTCAGTCCAAGCAATTTCCACTGCTCTGTACCCAGATAGGAGCTGCTGGAGGAAGCCAGCAGCAGTTCTGTTTCTGGGTTTATCTGTCTTGACTCCAAAATGGTTCCTTGTCAATTGCTCTTTACTATCAGGGGACCAAGTCCTCTGCACTCACCGCCAGGTCCACTCCTCCCCTCCACTACTGCTCCCCTCCAATGCTACCTCTCTGGAGTGGCCTCCAGGTTCGCCAGCCACCATGTCCCCTTGATCGTGTGTCCCCAGGTTCCAACAGCTCCTCTCACACAGTGGGTCCACCTCCTGGCAAAAGTGCCACCAGCTACTGCCTCCTTCTTTGTTTAATATTTTCTTTTTACTCTCTGTGGGCTTCAGTTCTCACTTTAGATTCTTTCTGGGTCCAGGGGACCCACTTCCTTCCTTCTTGTCTTCCCTACAATGCTATATTCCACCACCTGAACTGTATCTCTCAGAGAGGCTGTTTACTCTGCTGCTTAATGTTCGCCATCTGCTTAGAAGCCTCTTATTTAGGATTTTTATATGTTCTTGATTCAGCTTTGGTAATTCATATGTATCTTGGAATCTGTCCATTTCTTCTGTATTTTCCACTTTATTAGAATACAGGTTTCCAAAGTAGGTATAAATGATTTTCTGGATTTCTGTATGGTCTGTTGTGATTTCACCCTTTTCATTCCTAAGCACATGGATTTGAGGGGTTTTTTTGTTTTTGTTTTTTGGTTTTTTTGTTTTGCATTTTTGTTAAGGTTGGCTAAGGGCTTGTCAGTTTTATTTAATCTTTCAAAGAATCAACTCTTCAATTCACTGATTCGTTGTATTATTTTTCTTAGTCTCCAGTGTGTTAATTTCTGGTCTGATCTTTATAATTTCCTCCCTTGTATGAGCTTTTGGTTAAGCCTGCTCTTCTTTTTCTAGAAGTGTGAGGTTCAACATTCAGTTGTTTATATTCACTTCCTCAGTTTTCCTGATGTGGGTATTTACTGTTATAAATTTGTGTTCTAAGACTGCTTTCGTTGTTTCCCACAGATTCAATATGTTGCATTGTCATTGTCATTCAACTGTAAAAAGTGTCCAATTTCTTCTTTAATTTCATCTGTGACCCATTTTTTATTCAGTAGGGTGCTGTTTAATTTCCATGTGTTTATGACGTTCTTCTCATTTCCTTTGGCACGAATTTTCAATTTCATTGTACTGTGATTTGGTAGTATGCATGGAATAATTTTAATTCATTTGCATTTACTTAAGCATGTTATATAAGCCAGTATATGGTCTGTTTAGGACCCATGTGTAGCTGAGAAGAATGTGTATTCTGAGCACTCTATAGACATCTACTAAGCCCATTTGCTCAAAAGTTTGATTTAGTTGTAATATTTCATTGTTGATTTTTGGTCTAGTTGATCTGTCTTTTTGTGACAGTGGGGTATTGTGGTCTCCCAGTGTAATCATATTAGATCTAATTTGATTTTTCATGTTCATTAGTAATTGTTTTGTATAGTTGGGTGCACTGCTATTTGTTGCATATATATTTATGATTGTTATTTCTTCCTCTTGAATTGTACCCTTTACGAGGTTGTAGTGACCTTCTTTATCTCTCTTAATCAGTCTTGCCTTGAATTTCACTTTGCAAATAGAATAGCTACCCCTGTTTTGTGAGATCCTGTTGCATGGAGTATTGTTTTCCATCCTTTGACTTTCAGTCTGTGAGTTTCTTTTTGGATTAAATATGTTTCTTGTATGCAGAACATTGTTGGATCTTGCTTCTTGATCCATTCTGCCAGTCTGTGTCTCTTGACTGGTGAATTAAGACCATTAACATTAATGGTTGTAACTGATATGTATTGACTTATCCTTGTCATGTTATTTGGCTCCCGTGCCTTTTGTTCCTTCCCTCTGTTTGCTTTCCCTGGTGGATTCCGTCTGTTGGGGTTCATGGAGCTGTAGTCCTTATTATCTCTTTCTAAAATGTCCTTCAAAACATTTTGAAGGACTTCCTCCAAGATGGCCGCCCAGATGACACCATGACCGGGAGGCTCCCTGAATATACCATCAAAATGCCAGAATATAAACTAATATAATAACAGAGAGAAGGAAAAAAGAGGGAGATGGGTCCTCTGGACCCAAGAAGAATCTAAAACGAGAACTGTAGCCCATGGAAAAAGTAAAAGAATGAAATAAACAAAGGCGGAGACCAGAAGCACCTCTGTCCGGAGCGGAATCTAATTA
The DNA here is from genome assembly GCA_004363535.1 of Dasyprocta punctata. NCBI lineage: Eukaryota > Metazoa > Chordata > Mammalia > Rodentia > Dasyproctidae > Dasyprocta > Dasyprocta punctata. The sequence continues at coordinate 37,723 of RJWM01020051.1, forward strand.
TCGCTGCGACCGGAGCCGAGCCGAGCCGAGAAGGTACGATCCAGGTGCTCCTGATACGCGTGGAGTTGCCGGGAGAATTGCGGCGGTGTGGCGCGACAATAGAGCCGACGGTCGACCGTGGAGCGAGGTGGTC
>RJWM01020052.1:0-37831 GCA_004363535.1 Dasyprocta punctata
AGTGATTGGAAGAGATAAGGATGTAAAATTGCAAGGGCATCCCGGAATGGGGAAAGGGTTGGGATAAAATGGTGAGAGGGACAAAAGGAGGTTTAAAAACAGCCCAAGGGGCAGGGTACAGAAATCATCTTGGGTGGCTTGTAAGTCAGGGGAGATAGGGTTTTCTAGGCCAAGATTGGTTCATCTTGTGATTGCTTTTAGCCCTCTTCTTCTTCCTCCTAGTTAGCATTTAACGTCCCAAATAGAATTTAAGAGAAAAACAAATAACAGCACAAAAACTAGCTCCCTCTAGTTTACGTTCTACTCTTTATTTTCTTTTCATTTATTTCTTATTAATTCTTTTGTTTTGTTTTGTTTTGATTTTTTGGAGACAGGGTCTTGCTTTGCAGTTTGAACTGGCCTTGAACTCACTTGTAGCCCAGGCTGGTCTCAAACTTGCACCGATCCTCCTGCCTCAGCATCCTGAGTGCTGGGAGTGCTGGGATTACAGGCTTGGGCTACCACGCCTGGCTTCTCTTATTAATTCTTTTAATCTGTTTTTAACAGATTTATTGATGTTTTTCACACACCGTTCACCTGACCTAATTAGAAGGTATAATTCAGTTGGTTTCAGTATGACCATAGGTTTAGAGTTGTTCAGCCATCACAGTCCTGTGGTTCATAGTAGCTACATCATGGTTCATTCATTTCCACTAGCAACTTACGGAGATTCTAATTTCTCTGCATTACTCCAGTTTTAGTGTGTGTGCTGCTGAAGCAAACACAGGTTCTAATTTCTCTGTATCCAACACTTATTATTTGATTTTATACAATAGCTACTCTAGAGGATTTGTCATGATACCTTATTGTGATTTTCAACTAGCATTTCTCTAATGGCTAATGACGTTGAGGATCTTTCATGTGCCATTCATATATCTTCTTTGCAAAAATGTATATTCAGTTCCTTTGTTGGTTTTACAGTTGGGTTTTACATCTTATTATTACTTAGCTAAACAAGTTCTTTGTGTATTCAAAATATAAATACCTTATAATTGATTTACGAATATTTTCCCCCATTTTGTGGAGCTATCTTTTCATGTTTTTTTGGTTTTTTTTGGTAAGCCAGACAGGAGACTGATTTGTCTCCTGGCTGATCTTTTCTCTTTTTCAATGATTTCACTTGTTGCAAAAAAGTTTTCGATTTTGATGAAGTCAAATTTTTTATTTTGTTGCCTATGCTTTGGTACCATGTCTAAGAAGGCTTTGCTTAACTAAGGTCATTGAGGGTTATTCCTATTTCCTTCTAAGAATTTTGAAGTTTTAGCTTTTATATTAGATCTATGGTTTTCTTTTATTTTTTTCTTTTGCAGGGTTTGGGATCAAATGTAGGGCTTTGTATATGCTGGGAAAGCATTCTACCACTGATCTTCACCCTTGGGCCCTCGTCTGTGGTTCTTTTCTAAATTTTTATATATGAGGCCAATTTCATTCTTCTGAAATGAGGATGTACAGCACCGTTTGTTAAAAAGATTTATTTTCTGTTGAATTACCTTGGCACTTTTGTTAGAATTAGTTAACCATAAATAATGGTTCTATTTTTGGATTCTCAGTTCTTTTATTGATCTATTTATCTATATACTAGCACTATATTGCTTTCATTGCTGTAGTACTGTAGTAGGTAGGTTTTGAAATGCCAGTGTGCATTTTCCAATGTTGTTTTTTTTAAAAGGTGGTTGGTTGTGTGCCTCTGTGTGTGTGTGTGTGTGTGTGTGTGTGTGTGTTTATGTCTATTCTAGGTTCCTTACATTCCCACATGAATTAAAGCATCAGCTTGTTTATTTCTGCAAAAAAGGCAGCTGGGCTTTTGCTGGGAATTGTGTTCAGCCTGTAAATGGATTTGAGGACCATTGGCATCTTAATATTGTGAAAGACGTGGACTGTCTTTCCATTTGTTTAAATCTTTGATTCTTTTCAGTAATGTCTTATAATTTCAGAGAACAAGTTTTACATTTCTTTTGCTCCATTTATCCTTAAGTGTTTCGTTCTTTTTGTGCTATTGTAAATGAAATTGTTCTATTTATTTCATTTTCTGATTTTTCAACTCACTAAAACTTGTCCTCTGCCCTGACCAATAATATATCAGCATTTCTCTCACTCCCTTATTTTTTTGTTTCTGAGCCATCTTATAGTCTGAGAAACCTGTTTTTTATAATGAGCATTCTAAACATCACACTTGAAAAAAATGAGACTATTTTTTTGTTGTTTTTCTTTTTCCTTTTTTTTTTTTTTTTTTAAATGAGACAGGGCTGCACTATGCTTTCAAGGGCTGGGCTTGAACTCACTGTGTAGCCCATGTTGGCCTCAAACTTGCAGCGATCTTCTTCAGCCTTGTTAGTGCTGGGATTACAGGCAAACACCACCACACTCAGCTTTTTCAGTTACCATTTCATATAATGTTTTTCTTTTACTCATTATGTTAGGCAGTTTAGCAAACTGATTTGCGTTAGTTGTGCATTGTGTGCCTGACCCCTGAATCTAGTACCTAGCAGTTCTTATTGTAGAGTGTAGGGTGCATATTGCTTTTTGAATTATTACTGTTTGTAAATATTGGGCTGCCATGGTCATTTCAGCAAGCAGATCTCAAATTCTATTTCAAAGACATTTATCTTTTCTTCCTGACATATAAAGGCTCCACCTTTTTGGGTGTTAATCTGTCAACTATTTTTGCTGGAAATTGAGAAAAGAATAATCCGAAACACAAATTACTTGTGTAATTCTTTTCCTTAAAATTGCATAAGAGGAAGCATTTGAGTGATTTCAGTCAGATTTTTAGTTTGTTTGAATGTAACAATTTTATTTAAGTAATTTTCTCATAATTTTTCTTCTTTATTTAGCATGGATTCTTATGTTATGTAGTTTGTGTGTTAATGCCTACTATTTCTTAAACCATAAGTTTACTTTTTTACTTTTTTTTGGGGGGGGTACCAGGGATCGAACTCATGACCTCGCGCTTACCAAGCAGGTGCTTATGCCGCTAAGCTAAATCACCAGCCCAGTTTTACTTTTTTGATGGTTAACTTCTTATGTTTTTGCTTTCTGGAGATAATTTTGCACTTAGTGAAAAGTTGGAAATATTACTCAGAGGGTTCCTGCATACATACCATCCTCTTATGTTATCATCTTATACAATATATCTGTACATTCTATAGCATAGAATATTTTCAAAACCAAGAAATTAGCTTTGCTCCAATACTGTTAATTAAAATTTAGAACATACCTGATTCTCAGAAGTTTTCCTGTTAAGGCCCTTTTTCTGTTCACTGAGTTGCTGCATTGTCCAGGTGAGGCTTGAACTTTTGATCCTCCTGCATTAACCTTCCAGAGACTGGAGATCCAGCATAGGTGTGTGCCACCATACCTTGCTACCATGCATTTTATTTATATATTTATTCATTCAGGTAACTGCTCATCACTGTGGGCTCAGACGTATTTATTTCTTTATTTTATTTTTTACCTTTTTTTGTTGGTACTGGGTTCGAACTCACAACCTCGTGCCTGGCAAGCAGGTGCTTAAGTCACTGAGCCAAACTCCCGGCCCTATTGTTTTTGAGGCCGGCTCACACTATTGTAGTTCAGGCTAGCCTTGCTCATGTTGTACCCCAAGCGGGCCTTGAACTCACAAATGTTCCACCTACCTCAACCTCCCGAGTGCTGGGATTAAAGGCGTGCACCACCACGCCCGGCTCAGAAGTGTTTATTTTATCATGCAGGTTATAATCTAGTGCTGTAACTGTTTGTTCTGGTACTCAAGTTCTTCCAGCCTTTTTTGCTTGAGCTTGGAATAAATATGTTTGTCAAGATAAAGAAAAACCTCTGACAACCTAAGGCAGCTGGTGACTGTTCTGTTTACTTAACCTACAGCAAAATGATGGACAACTTAGTTGACTTTTCCAGTTTTGGATCATAATTTTGCTGCTCACTATGATGTCTTTTTCTTTCAGAATTAGACTAGTGAATATACAAATTCAGCCTACTCAATGTAGGACAGTACTCAATATGAAACACATTGCTTATGAAGTACATTTATATTCCATTTGTTAAATGATAAAATTTAGATTTCACATACAGTTTAAAAAGTCCTCATGCTGACAGCATCAATTATTGTTACATTATTTCATATTAAATCTTGTTTTTAGGAAAAGAAGAAATATGAAGCCCTTCGGACAGAAGAGTCTGATGAAATCTCCCTTCCAAAAACCTCCAAAGAGCAGGAAATCCTTCCTCCAGTTTGTGAACTCAAAGGAGATCATCCGAAGGTCTTAACTGATTCCCAGCTCCAGAGTGATGTCAGTGGACAGAATGAAAGTGAAATGTTTGATATACCACTCACCTCCCTGACTATAGACAATGATGATTGTTTGACCTGTCACCCAGGGACCCTAAAAGAAGGGGAAGAAATCAGAGCCTGTGTGGTTGTTGATGAGATCATGTCAAAGGTGGACTCTGGCTGCAACATTGGGAATAGAGTTGAAATCCCCAAGAACTTTACAGAAGGAGAGGAAAATATATTGGTACAGTGTGGACCTTCGGAAAGCACACTACTGTCTGATTTTTCTTATACTCAGCAGAAAATGGAAAATTTACAAGTCAGAGAAACTCAGAGGAGGAAAGAAGCCCTAGGTTGTTCTTCAGAATTACTTCAGAATGTTGGCTTGCAGAGTTCTTATGAAGTCAAAGAAATTTCTCAGCCACCTAAAGTGAAGAAACTGTATCCTCAGTTGCCAGCTGAAATTGCAGAAGTACAATCTTTGGTGGCCATGAAACCCTTGCTTTGTAATGAGCGACTCTACCCAGAACTCCCATCTCAGCCAGAACTAACACCATTTACTAAAGAACAGCTAAAGATCTTGGAGCCTGGTTCATGGCTGGAGAATATTGAGTCATATTTAGAAGAATTTGACAGCGTGGCTCATCAGGATAGGCATGAATTTTATGAGCTGCTTTTGAACTACTCACGATGTAGGAAGCAGTTGCTGCTGGCTGAAGCTGAGCTGCTTACTCTGACATCTGATTGCCAAAATGCTAAAAGTCGACTGTGGCATTTTAAGGAGGAACAAGTGTCTGTACAGGTATTTTGACTAGTGTTCTGTAAAACGTTCAAGAGCCTGGGAAATTCTCAGTGGAGCTGCTATTCTTGATGCTGTCCAGATCCACACTGTGCTCCTTGTACCCACACTAACCGTGTCTTAGGCCAAGTAGTGCAGGGGTTACAAAGTCAAATGAAGAAGCTGGGCCTATCACCTGTGGGAATGAAACAGGCTGAGTAGGACAGGGATCACTGGGGAAGCTCATGCCTGGTTTCCTGGGGACAGGTGCACTTGAGTTCTGGCTGATAGTTACTGTGAGGTTGTGATGGTCCAGGATTACTACATCTTAAGATTTTCTAAAAGAAACTAGAAACCTGGATTTTTGTGTGAGAGGTACTAATAGGCAATGTAATAGCACATATACACAATCAAAGCCAGAAAATCATGTCTCCAAGTCAAACTCAGCCCAGAGATCATTAGTTTGAGACCTTGGCCATAATGCCACAAATGTCTAATGAGTGGAGAGTGTCAAGGCTGAGAAACGAAGAAACAAGGAAGCTCATTAGGTGGGATCTTATGGAGGCCAAGGTGACCATTATAAAGTCATTATATAGTGGCCTAGGAAGGAGGTCAAAGAAGAGAAGGTCACTCTTAAGAAGCTTGGTATTAAAGGAAGCTGGAAGAGATATTAGGGAGAAAGACGATTTCCTGATCCCTAACCGTCATTTGTTAGGAGGCTAGTATATTGCTTTGTATATAAGAAAGAGTCTGTAGAGAGGGAAACACTGGAAATACTGAGAAGAATAAAATCAAGAACAGAGCTGGGAGAGTTAGTATTGGAAAGGAGGGAGTTTTCTTTTTCCTTTTTTGAGACAGTGTCTCATTCTGTAGTTCAGGCTGGCTTGAACTCGTGATCCTGCTGCCATAGCAGTCTGAGTGCTGAGATTACAGGGGTCTATTTCCATACCAGTTAGACATTTCTTTTGAGCAGAACTGCAAAGAATAATGAGGGTAGACCAAAAGATATTTTGAGGTAACTTGAAGTTGGAGGAACAGCACAGTGGCCTCAAAGTTCATAAAATAGAAAGTAAGATTTTCAGTGTGAGAGCCTTAGGGATGTGCTCTATTGTTTTCTTGAACCTTTTCTCACTAACTTCTTAGTGTTACTTTTCCCTAAGATGTGTTTGTAATTGGCAGTGTTCTCTGTGGCACATGATCATTTATTCACTGGTATTGTTTCTTGCACAGTAGTGTTGTTCCCTTCTCATGATTATTAGCTCTTTGGAAATGATACTGAAGCCTGTGTATTACATACCTACTGCCTGATTGCTTCAAATGCAAAGTGTGCTGGTTTTATATTTTACCCTTTTCTCCACTGGTAGGGTATCTGTGCAGATCAAGTGAAAGTTTCGGGTCATCATCGCTACCAGAGGGTAGAGATGAATGAAAATGCACTGGAGGAGCTGAAGAAACTATTTGATGCCAAATCTGAACACCTCCACCAAACTCTGGCCCTTCATTCTTACACTTCTGTGCTCTCGAGGTTGCAAGTGGAGTCATACATCTACGCATTGCTCAATAGCTCAGCTGTTCTAAGATCTTTAGCAATTCATCAACAAGGCCAAGGTGTGTAAGTAATGGAGAGCTCATCCTTATGTTCTAAAATGGAAAAATATAGCTGAGTCATACAAACTGGTTGAGTGGACTATAGTAGTTGGTCTTATAAGGTATCAATTGTGCTTGTAGTTTAATGTTACCTGTTTCAGGAAGAATTGACTTGTCTTGGAGATATTTCTTAGGAGCAGTGCTAAACCTCCCTTCCTCCTGACTGTCATTCTCTGCTGATATTTCTTGGGAGCAATGCTAAACCTCCCTTCCTCCTGGCTGTCATTCTCTGCTTCTTTGGGATGTCAGAAAGCTCACTCATTAGTAATGTCCCTTAATATTCTGTGTCCTTGATATTTTAAGTTACCAAGTAGAGTACAAAACTAGGGTATTTTTTTGAGACAGAGTCTTGCTATGTAGTGCAGACTAGTTTTGAACCCACCTGTGTAGGCTGGCCTTGAGCTCACAGCGATCATCTTGCCTCAGCCTCCTGAGTGCTGCGTTTATAGACTCAAACTCTGCCCAAGTAGAGTTTGAGTCTAAAATTAAGAATACTGTTTTTTCCAATGTTTCTTGCATGTTGTGTTTGCTTGTCTAGTTTGTTGAACTGTTCCATTTAATTTTTAATTGAAGATCTGTATTGTTCTGAATTTTTCATCTTTCTTTGTGTTTTAACACATTTAGGGCAAGGCCATTATTTTGTATGTCTTGCCATTGGGCAGCTCCGATTCGAATTGACTGTCCCATTAGGAGGCTTAAACCACTGGTGGTGCATGCATGACTGTCCCATTGAGTGACTTGTATTGCTTCTCAGGGGATCTCTCATTACAGTAATGCAAAGAAAGGCATTGATTTAGCAGACCAGATGTAATCATATTGTAGTTCCTTAAAGAAAACATTAAAACTGATAAAAAATTGTAATACAGCTAAGTCATGATGCAGCAGTTTTAAATGCATATTGTATATACCAGCAGTAGGGTACTTGTAAGGTTTATGTGTTAAACTTTAGAGAATTATTTATGCAAGTATTAACCCATGAAGAAATGCCATGGTTGCAAATTACTTGGAAAAACACTGTTTATAAAAGCTTATTTAGGATCAGAAAGAAATGCATGCATGTGATGAAGAGAATGTTACTGAAAATTATCTGAAAAACTGGGTGCCACTGTGGCCACAAAAACAGCCAAACACATTATGATATTTTATGTACTCTGCACAAATCAGCTGCCTTTATGTATAAAATATTTTTCTTAATTCACAAATATAAATTTCTTTTAACTTAATAAAACAAATTTGTTCATTTTTGTAATTTTTTAATTGATATGGGTAGTATTAATACTTATATTTGGGCAGTAATTACTCAAATTCAACCAACTAACCAGATTTGGTCCAAGTATGTAGACTTTCTATTAATTTTATTAGTAACAATACTGATAAAAGTGATTGTGTATGCTGGCATGGTAAGGCAGCCTGTAATCCTAGCACTTAGGGTGAGGCAAGAGGATCACCATGAGTTCAAAGCCAGGTGAGGGTGTACAGTGTGTTCAAGACCAGCCTGAACTATATAGCAAGATCCTGTCTCAAAAAACAAACATTAAAAAAAAGATTGGATCTATTTATGCCACCAGTAGTGTAAGTTGCCTGCCCGGATGGTCATATATGTACCACTGGTGGTTCAGGCTGGTGGAAACATGTTAAGAAATTAGCCTTTACTGCATGACATGTTGAGCATTATATATGCTTCTGGAATTGTACAGTTTTTATTTCTGGGAAAGATCCTAGGATCCTTTAAAAATTTATCTCCCCTTTCCCTATTTTGTTAACAAATCAAAGAGCTGGGGATGGGGCCGGAGATCTGCTGGTTTTTAAATTAAAAAAAAAAAATTGGGAAAGAGTTTAGTTTCCCTTGCTTTAATTCTTATCTAGTAGAAATTAAAATACTTTTTTTCTTTTTCTTTTTCTTTTTTTCATTTTTTTGGTGGTCCTGGAGATTGAACCAGAGAATGCTGAGCTACGTCTTCAGCTCTTTTTGTTTTGCTGACACAGTGTCTCACTGATTTACCCAGACTGACCTTGAACTTGCAGTACTTCTACCCCAGTTTACAGAGTAACTGGGATTACGGGCACAAGCCACCAAGACTGGTTAGAAATTTAAAATCTTGATGGAATTTACTTTCTGTTTTTTGACTTTTGTTTGAACTAAACATTTTAAGTAGCTTGTTTTGTTTAAGTGAAGACACCAAAATTCCCCACAAAACACCATTTATGTGGGGCTCATTTATTTCTCTTTAATTTATAGCTTCTAAACCAACAGAAAGCCTTCCCTCTGATCTGTGTCACCTGAAGGAGTGCATCAGTGTCTTGTTCATGTTTACCAGGAGAGTAAATGAAGATAGTCAGTTCCATGATGATATTCTTCTCTGGCTGCAAAAATTGGTAAGGGAATACAAACAGACATAGTAGACCTTCTTTGATTTCTTTAGTAATTTAAGAATTATCTCTTATTTTGCTATATTTTTGTCTTCAGTAACCTTTTCAGTTAATTCATTTAGTGAGTTAGTGACGTGTTGTCGATCATACCATGTAGTAGTAAGTTATTTGTCCAGCACTTTATTGAGCCTAAAGTCTTTACTCTGTAGTAAGTGGTATGTTAAGTGAACTCTGATCTTCAGCTCAGAGTTGAGTTCTGGAAGGAAAAGCAGTTGGGAAGTATGCCAAATAGAAGACTAGGTGCATGTTCACAAAGTAAGTATCTGATTTAAACGATTTCAGTATATTACCTTTTTGCATCACATGTTTAATGTTGAACTTAATCTTAACTTGAAAAATTTTTTTAAAAGAGGAAGGATATCAGAATTTGGAGAATTTAAGAACAATGTTAGGTGTGTTGCAGAGGGAGTAGGTATTTGTTTATTGGTTCTGTTTTTCAGTGGGGCTTCCTTGTGTATTTTTTTAGGTTCAACTAGAGTTCTTAAACATGAGGTAATGTTTCAGGCATACTCATTTGGATTTGAGGAATTATTACCAAATGAAAATAGAGTAAATAGCTTGATCTTTATCTGTCCACATAGGCTTTGTAATTTGCCAGAAAGTAAACAATTACTCTTGTGTAGAAACTGCTTAGGATATTTTTATCATAGATCCATAGGCCTCTATGGGCCTCTTTGGTAGAAACACAACCAGTCAATAGTGTGTCTGATGTTTGGTTATTCTATGATTGCAAGTACTTAAACATTGGGTAAATAGCTTTAGATATCCAGATAAATTCTTTTTGATTAGTTCAACCATGAGTCCTTTATTGTTCAGGTGGCAGTGTTACAAAGAGTTGGCTGTCCTGGAGATCACATCTTTGTCCTAAACCATATTCTTCGATGCCCTGCTGGTGTTAGTAAGTGGGCTGTTCCTTTCATCCAGGTATGACTTGTTTCTTTCTGACGGTGAGGGACTGGGGTAAAGGTTTTAGTAAATGATTATCCTGGAGAAACTGCTAAAAGCAAAACAAATCAAACCTTAAATCTATTGATAACATTATTGAAATAAATCTATATATTTGTAGGAGTAATTTTTCCAAAATTTCTTGGGCCACCCACAGTTGATAACATTATGTCAGAATTGAAAATGGTCAATTGTAGTTTCAGTAGTATTTAATTCTGTATGCTTTCTGTGCAGGAAAGCTTGCTGGGACTGTTTTTTTCTGGAGTGCTTGCTTGAACATAGCTTCCTAAACTAATTCATCTCATACTATACTTGGTGTGAGTAAAACAGGAACCATCAACTGTTAACAGAGAGCTCAGGTCTCTGCGAACAACTTTCATATACTTAGGAGTTTGTTTTCTGGTTTATAGTTTCTTCTCTGCTCCTTGCCTTTGGGTTATTTTATTAATCGTAGCAACCATCCAGCTGCTCAGGACCCGAATGTATATCAAGTTCAGCTTCTCTATATTTCCTTAACTCTTTCTGGTGGTGAGAAGCCTGAGTCTTTTCAAAATAAAGGGGAAGTTTTGCTTTTGTTTGTTTCTCTTTGGATTAAAGTAGCATTATTGTCTGCATTGTGTGTTACAGGTAATTTATGTAAATTGCTTAGCTGCCTCTGTTCTTTGAGTCCAGCTGAGGCAGTGATGCCAGGTAATCCATGAGCTGTGTTTCATTCTTGGGGATTAGGTGCCAGTTTCAGCTTTGTTCTAAACTTTATTGTTAGAGCTTGTGAACTAAGCTTATGGACACTTGGGTTATTGGTGTTCTACAGTATTCTTTTTTCCTTTTCTGATTTCAGATCAAAGTGTTGAACAACCCATCAGGAGTCTTTCATTTCATGCAGTCCCTTGCCCTGCTGATGTCTCCTGTCAAGTGAGTGTGGAAGGGCTTTGTGAAGTAGAAATTGAAATGCTCTGTTTTATCAAAGTACTGGCTTCCTTATTTGTCTAGATCCATAGAAGAATTGCTAAGGGGAGTATCAGCATTGTAGATTTTCTTTGGGTTTGATACCTCCTGTCTGAAAGTTACCCTGTTAACTGTTTATTAACCTCTTTTGCCTTAATTTAAAAGCCTTCTATTCTCTAACCAACCCTAGTTATTCACCTTTATAATAATCTCCTGCATATACCTTTACCCCAGCCAAGCTGATCTGCCTGTCCTCTGTCCAGCCACCCAACTTGTACTGGGACCTTTGTTCATACTGTTCTCCCCACCTACACACTTCCCTAATCTTTTTCTCTCACTGAAAGGCAACCCATTCTTCAAAGCTTGTTCATCTACCATAGAACCCTCTCTGACCACTCTTTGTTCTCTACATTGCTATTGCTATAATCACAGATTTACAATTTAGCCCTTCAGTTTCCCTGTACCGGCTACCCTTGTCCAGCACTAAATCATTTCTTTTAAGGAATATATTGCTTCTTTTGTTTGTACCACCTTTTACAATGACATATAAGAAAAGGGATAAACCCACTAAAAGGGAGAACCGAAAGAGGTTGTGGTTGGGCTTTTGTAACAGTGGAGGGTTTATTTATTTATTTATTTATTTAAGAGGAAAAAAAAAAGATATATAACAAAGACAAAAAGCAAAAGAGACGAATGACTAGAGTAAATGTACAACAGTAACATTACAGGTTTACAAAACAGGATGATAGAAACTTGACAATGGTTGCAATATTGCGTATTGTTGTCTTCAAAATGGTTGTTTACATTAACAGATATAGACTTGTAAAATTGATCCAGTCATATGAGTATTAATTGTTCTTTCTCAATAATGAATACATTCAGCAGTGTGTTCGTTTTAGTTATCTTACATATACATATATACAGATTTATATCTTTTCCTTTTCCCTTCCCAGTAGAGGGTTTTTGAACAGCAATAGAAGTTATATTTTAGGAAGGTTAGGATAGATGAAGGCAGAAGAATATGTGGTTCTTCTTAACTGAATGATTACAAACATCTGTCTCTCCTGGCCTGGGATCCCAACCCAACTTCAAGAGAGCACGTCCTTGACTGGGGTGAAGGCAGGGTCTGTATATAGGCAGCCCTGAAGAGTGTTACAGCCAGTGTTCTCTCAGGGCCTTGGAAATCTATCTGTATCTCAGCCTGCTTCAGAGTAATAGTAGTGGGACAGGGGAGGCGAACCCAAACATCATCTTGAGGAAAGGATTTAGAAGCTGATTAAATAATGTAGGAAAGGAATGGATCAGATATAACTAGACTTTTGAGTTTGGGTTGGAGGGCATTTGCAGCACTAATAGAAAAGAAAGAAGAGCTGCTTTGTAAAGTTTAAAGTCATTGATATACTGTTTACAAGTGAAAACATGCAAGTGACACACATCCAGGAATACCAGGAGTTTGTAATTGGCACTTGTCTAGTTGAAAGGCAACATTAGAGCTACAGAAATAGAAGACATGGTGGAAAAGTTTTTGGTTAGAGATAAGAACAGATGAATCTTCAGAGAGAAAGGAAGAAAGGACTGAAAACACGCTGTCTCAGTTACTCATGTTCATCAGTTCCAGCTAACATCTTAAGAAAGCTGGCTGGTAGGAATTTTCTTTTCCCTTTCTCCCTTACTGCCTGAGTACAGGCTCAACTCCAACATATGGTAGTATGATTTCACTCACAGGTGTTCTACATTGATATCTACTCTGGGGCTTAAATAAGCCTTTTCATTACCTCCACAGGTAATGAAAGGGTGGGTTACCCTTTTTTATTCAGTAAAGCATGTTGCCTAAACATGTCTCCCTAGCAACATTTTGTGAGCCTGGTTTGAGTGACGGTACTGCAGAAGTCCATGTCTCTGTCTGTCTCTCTGACTGACTCGCATTCATTCATTCATTCATTCATTCAAATACTGGGGATTGAGCCTATGCTAGGCAAGTGCTATAACCACTTGAGCTGCACCCCCAGCCAGCTCTTGAAACCTTTATTGTTTTTTTTTTGGCAACCAGATTTTATTAAGTTGCCCCAGCTGAACTTGAATTTGAGAGCCTCCTGCCTCAGCCTTCCAGATAGCTGAGGTTACAGGCATGTCCCACTACTCCTGGCAGTCCATGCATATTTAGTGTCACTGTGGAGTGAGAGCTGTACTAGTATAATTGCTTTTCTGCAGTTGTTTTATTACTAATTCACAATTGTGATCTCTCTACCCAAGTTCATGAGGTTTTAGTATTCTTGATTTCAGTAGTTCTTATTTATTCATTTAAGATATTTGAAGTTGTGTTGATAATTGAATCTTCTTTGGGGTGCGTATGAGATTTATAATGCACTCATGTGGGGCTTTCTGTGTTTATGCAATTGGAGTCATTTCCTTTGTCCTTTAGAAATCGAGCAGAGTTTATGTGCCACATGAAGCCCAGTGAATGGAAGCTATCCTCTTCAGGACCTGCATCTGGAAACTGGACACTAGTAGATGAGGGAGGAGAGGAGGTAATTTTTTGTGTCTGCGTTGCTTCAATTAATCATTTTTGAATTGTTTTTGTGTATCAGGTATTGTAAGCACTTCAAACATATTGTCTCATTTAATTTTCCCATCAACTTCAAGAGCAAAGTACTGTCATGTGATTGTCTTTTTATATTTGAGCAAGCTGAAGTGCAGGGGGATGAAGTAACTTATCTCAGAGCATCCAGTCATTAAATGAGCAGCTTCCAGATGCAGTGCTGTAAGCCAGTGTGTTGTATTGCTCACTTCTGTAGAATTGCCTTTTGTTCAGCTAGGAGGAGGAACTAGGGAATGAAATTCAGCCATACTAAGTGAAATTTATATGAGGATTTTCTTTTATATACTAAAGTTTCTGGGGTTTGAGGTCTCACTACAGGCAGTCTGAATATTGAACAGCTGGGCTAAGGATTCTGTCTTAATACTTACAAACTTCCTATTTGGATCTCCTCATTTGAAAGGCAAGCTAGTTTTCTATTTTTGATTAGAATTTGATGACCAAAATCCAACTTCTCAAGATAATGCTTGTTAATTTTCTATTGTATATGTGGTTAGTGTATTTTTTTTTTTTTTTTGGTAGCACTAGGGATTGAACTCACAACCTCGTGCCTGCCAGACAGACACTTATGCCACTGATCCAATTTCCCAGCTGGTTAGTGTATTTGTGAGAAATTTTTCCTCTAGCTAATTATCAGCTTGAGACCTAGTGCTTCTTTGTGGTTCAGATCCTGATTTGATGTTCTTGTCTAGCATAGCCATCCATCAGATTTATAAAATCTTCCTGTCTTTGTGGGCAGTGGACAGTTCTCAGAATGGCAAAAGTAGTAGCTGTGAGAATTTTGTCTGTGTATTTTCTCAAGTGCTCGTTCAGAAGTAGGTAACCACAGTTGTTTCACTTCTCCTGAGACTTGCAGTGGGTGGTGAAGTGGTAGTAAATGGTAAATTATGTGGAAATGCAAACACCTTTGCTGGAGTCTAAGACATCTTGAGGAGAGCGTCTTCAGAGCTGGTATGGTCCTTTAAAAGATTGTAGTGGAGCAGTGCATTTTTCTTAGGAGAGGAGTCTTTTGGGGCGAAGGATAGGTTTTTTGCATTTGGTCTCAGACATTAATGTTTCTAGGGCCTTGCATTGGTGCCTTGCTCTTGGTTAGCACTCACTAAATGTTGAGTGAGTTTAGGACCTTAAGAGTCAATGAGAAAGTTAAAAATGCTGTTGAATCAGAAAAAGCTATGGGGAGGAAGGCACTCTGGATTATCTAGATCAGTGGTTTCTTAAACTAGCTCTATATTAGAATCATTTGGACAACTTACGTCTACGCGAACCCAAACCCACACATCCAGATGTTTCACTACCTTCCTGGAAATCCTAATGTACACTCAGAGTTGACAACTACTTCTCTAAATGGAGTTTCTGAGGTTTTGTTAGGCATTTTGGCCACAATGTTAGTCTGTTTTGGATTACAGTAATGAAATATCTAAACTAGTTTTATGAAGAAAAAGAGTTTAATTAGCTCATGGTTTTGGAACCTGGAAAACTAGATGGTAGAGTGCATGGAAGAAAACTGATCACATCTCAAAACATTGAGACAGAGAGCAGGATGAGGTTAGCTTGCTCTTTTTTTAACAACTGTCTTGTGAGAAATACAAGAGGTCCTATGAGAACTTTAATTCCTTCCAAGGGTAGCACCCTGAGAGGCTTAAGGACCTGCCTCTGGATCCATTCCTTAAAGTTCCATTTCACCGCCCAATACTGGCATCCTGGGAGCCACGTCCCTAACACATAAACCATTGGGGACAAATTATGTCTAAACCGTAACATATACATCGGGATAAATATGAATGGTGTAAGGAAATGGTGATGGAATTGTATTAGTTGTTTATTGAAATTGAAGTGATGTATTCTTCACTAGGGATCTTTTTACATCTTTCTCTTTTAAATGTAGTATGTCTTAGGACCCAAATTAAGTTGGTTTCCAAGGTGACTTGAGGGCTCTAAATCAAACAAAAAGACCCCAAAGACAACCCCTACATAACCTCTGTGTGATCTCTGGTATTTTTATCCTGCTTTCAGCAGCAGAAGTTCAACTGACAGCTGAACTTTAGTCATCTAGAACAAATGCTAATTGCTTCCTATGAACCTGTTGTGTACTGTAGTAGATCTTGATTTTGGGGAAAGAAAAGGATAGGGAAAATAACTTGGGTTCTCCTTGATGTTGCCACAGCATTGAGCTGTATAGTAGGATTTGCATGCTAGAGGATTTTTTTTGTTTTTTTTGTATCTTCTTTGAGGTGGAAGTTTAATTTCCAATAGCTAATCCCAAGAGCTGTCTCAGCCCTTGAAGAATGGACATGACCCAGATACATATGAAATTGTGCTTGACAATTTCAACACCCTTTCAAGCTATATGTGGAACTGAGGCTGTAAATCTCAGTCCTGGAGGAAAAGTTCACGAGGAGACATAAGGATACCTATCATGTGTGTAATAATATAACTCTTCCAACTCCAGACCATAATGTGATCTGATCGAGTCAGCTGACGTGACTTTGCATTTTTCCCTTAGGATGAAGACCCTGAAACCAGTTGGATTCTCCTTAATGAAGATGACTTGGTTATCCTTTTATCACAGTTTCCATTTCATGAACTCTTTCAGCATCTTCTTGGGTTTAAAGCAAAAGGTAGACCAGTTTCTTTTTTTATAAATAAAATGTACTGATGGCAAGCTCCACATAGGAAACATCCAGACTTGCTTCTTGCGTAGGCTTCTGACTGAGGTTTTTCTGTTCTGTGTGTTGTATATTTCCTTTCTCTTCTGCTTATGATTTCCCGCTTAGCGCTTAAGTATGAAAAGGATGACTAGTTTACACGTTGCCTAGTTTAAATACCTTGTTTTTTATGTTTATACTATGTTCTAAGTAAAGGAATTGTTAATTCCTCTCCATCTTGGCTTTGTTCCTCATTAAAGTACTTAACTTCTGTATTCACTGTTTTTTCATAATAATTATCATTTTTGCCTTTTATCTGATTAACTTCTAGGTGATTATTTGCCCGAAACAACGAGCCCTCAAGAGATGATGAAAATTTTTGCCTTTGCCAACTCATTAGTGGAACTTCTGGCTGTGGGATTAGAAACCTTTAACAGAGCACGCTATAGGCAGTTTGTGAAGCGCATCGGTTATATGATCAGGTGATAGTGTTGTTGGTGCATTTTTCTGTTTGCTTTCACTTTGGTTAGACATAGCTGCTGCATAATTGGGATGACGGGCATTTTATACTTAGGTCTTCTTTTTCATATAATAATTTTTTTCTTTTTGATCTACCAGGTAGAATTTTATGGATGCTTCCAGTCAAAATATTTGATCAATTATCTCAGCTTCAGCTGATCTGCTAGGCAGTTGTTCTTGGAGTTAAGATCCTTAGAACTGCAGGAGAACTGAAGTTTAAGCTAGAGAGAGGGGTCAAGGCAAACTCAGGCTCTTCCTGCTGTTGTGTCCTTTAAGCCTGATCTATTTTCTGGCTTTTGCTTTGGAATTGAAACTTAGCTGTTGACAATTGGTCATGGCTCTTTTATGTCTTTATTTTCTTGTTTTCTCTCTAGTTTGTTAAAATTTATGGTATATAACATTTTAGGAATTGCAAAGCCTTAATCAGTGTTCACTATATTTGAACTGGAAAATTGTTATTTATTATATAGTATTTGAGTGAAAAGTGAGTGTATAATTTTATTTTTTATTATTTTTAGAGTATGTGCTGCTTTTCTTTGAATTAATTTTGTTTTGTAACCACCCTTTTTTGTTCTTCAACAGTCTTTCCTGGGTCATTGTCTATAGCATATGTATAGGCTATTATTTCTAACCTCTTCCAGAAAAAAAGTCCATAAAATTGTAAAACTTTCTTTCCCTACTTTTGTTTCTAAAACAAATAGATTTTTATTCATTTATTTTAGATATATATCTGTCAGCTTTATGAGGCCAGGTAAAGGATTACAGGCTGTTCTCAAATCCTGGATATCACTTTTAAGGTCTAGACCCAGCCTTTGGTGGATGGTAAGGAAAGATTGTGGAAGGAGGGACGGCTGGTGACTTGGAGATTAATTTCTTAAAAACTAGAAGTCTGTATGTTATCAGAAGTCCATTTAGTTATTCATTTTCTGACTGTGCTTGATAAATAAGGCCATATATAAAATTTGTGTGTTAGCCCACATATATGATGTATGATTGCATGCTTAATAGGACTGTGCTTTGTGATTTTATTCCCTCAGTAACTAAAACAAAGACATTATTATTGTCTTAAGATTAACATTCAGGACACCCTTATCAGTTTTCAGCCTTACTGCAGGATTCCATTTGTACCTGACTTTGGCATTATCATACCTTCCATTAGTGGTTCCCACATTGAAATGGGCTGAAAAGTCATATGGAGGCTCTCTGTAAAATATAGACTCCCAAGCCCTACCTGATTTTGTAGGTCACAACCGGGGCCCATTATTATGTAAATATTTATGTGTTCGAATATTATAGTGTTACGATTATACTTTTCAGAGCATTTTTCCATATGTTTCTTTTAGTGAAACCTCTTACTTCCAATTATCCCCTTTATCCCTACACATTCCTTCATCTTCAGGTGTACTTAATTCCTCTTTCCTGCTTTGCTTTTCTCAATGTCACTTAGCAACTGTGTAACACTATGTATTTTACTTTGGTTACTTTTCAATAAATGAAGGCTTCAGGAGGGAGGTATTTTTCTTTTTCCCCATTGTATTACCTTTAGAACCTGGAAGATAATAGGTGCTCAATAAATATGTGTTTAAATGCATTAGCCTTACGAAGGTGATGTAAAGGTGCTGATACTGGAGAGCAAATGAAAAGCTCTGAATTGCCTTTCCTCATACTCAGGATGACCCTTGGTTATGTGAGTGACCACTGGGCACAGTTTGTGAGCCATAATGAAGGCATGGGAGTGGCCCTGCAGCCCTATTCCATGGAGAAGCTGCAGGTTGAATTTGATGAGCTGTTTTTGAGAGCTGTCCTGCATGTTCTGAAAGCCAAAAGGTAAGACATTCCATGATAACTGAGGAGACTATACTGGCTAGTGAAAGACTAGAGTGAAAGTCATTGACTACAGAGGATCTCTGTAGTAACATCTTAGTGTATTTCATTTATTTCTTATTTGGGGAAATTCTTGGCCTTTAGTTTCCCTATCTGTAGTGAATTTCTTATAGTCTGAAATGATGTTCCAGGCTTCTTTCTGTCTTAAAATAACTCAAATCTTGTATCTCAGTTTTGCCACCCCTGAACTTTTAGGGCAGAGCAAAACAAAGATGAATTTCATTACACACTGAAGTTCCATGCCTACTCTGAGGTACTGTAGACATTTAGTACCGTACTTGGTACATTATTGACTCATCTTACTATTAGGGCTTTAAAATACAGAAATGTCACATAGTTCTTGGTCTCATCTTGACGGTGTAAATGTTTGTTGTCTTCTGATAATTCTGTTTGGGCTGTTTTCTTCAGCGCAGGATATATTTCAGGTGCAGATGGGGCACAGCTGTGCATCCTCATTGCCTTTCCTGAGCTTTGGCCAAGTGTAGCAATAGGTTCTGCCACAAGTGCTGTTTCTTCTCTAGGAGATGTGGGCTAACCTCTGATAATAGTGATCCTCTTTACCTAAAACTAGACCAAACCAAAAGACAGAAAACAAGCCTAAGCCACATTTATTACATATCTGCCATGTAGTCTGAACTATACCCTGTTTTGTGATGTTACTCTTTTGGCCTCTACGATTTCCCTTTATTATTTTGGGATCTGTTATATTACAGTGCCAAATCCCATATGAAGTGTTAGGATGATAAAGAAACCTTATAACAGTTTCTTTACCTCTTGCTCAGGAGTCTAGCTGTTCCTTTTCTAGGTCACTGTGTGTTTGGACCACTGTAGCTGGCCTAGATTCGTAGATGAAAATTAGACAACTATTATTTATTTTTTATTTTTCTCTTAGTAAACTTGTTTCCTTTGTAATTTGTCAGTTTCTGACTGTGCTCTAAGTATAACAACATTTTTGAATGTCTTCCTGTTTGTTTTAAATGTGTCTTTAGAAGTGAAAATATTCACATGGAATTTTAATAAAAATTAAGTGTTAGTTGCTTTTGAGTTGCTGCTTTAGGTAGCAGATAATTAAAATACAAGTCCGTGGTTATAAACTGGTTAAAATAAAAATGGACAAGACTTGGTTTCTGCTCAGATTATTTGTAGGCTGATCTGTAATTTACAAAAATTACAGTACTTAAGGTGTTTCTCACAATTTGGTTTAAGACTATAGTCTTAAGCCAGGCCTGGTGGCACATGCCAGTTTCTCAGGAAGCCGAAGCAGGAAGATCACAGGTTTGAGTCCAGCCTGGACAACTTAGTGAGACCTTGTTAAAAAAAGTTTAAAAAAATCTGGGGATATAGCTCAGTGATAGAGAATTTGTCTAGCATGCATGAAACCATGGGTTCAGTCCCCAATGTCAGAAAAGAAAAGAATCACGTAAGTCTGAGTCACCAAGGATGAGTGTAAAAGATTCAAATTCTTGGGCCCCAATTATGACCTACAAAATCAGGATCTCTAGGTAGTGCTTGGGAATCTGTTTTACACAGTCTCCAGGTGATTTTTCTGTACACTACAATGTGAAAAGAACTAGTGGAAGGTATGGTAAATCAGGTATGAATGGAGTTCTGCAGTCATGCTGAGGCAGAGTTCACATGAAGGTGTTCCAAATGGAGGGACATTACTGGGAGGAATACGGGATTGTCAATGTGCTCTAACATTCTGAATGCAGAGAAGACACTGGCTGGAAATATGTGCCAGAGGTATAATGTGGAAGTCTTTGAATATAGGACCAAGAAGTTTGAACTTCATTCAGTGATCCATGAGAAGCCATGGAATGGTTTTGATTCCTTTCTCACCCACTGCTCATATGTCTTTATGCATGCATAGAGGTGAACATGCATATAGCTTATCATACATCCTGCCTAGGTATAGTACCTCAGAGCTTTTTTTTTTTTTTTTTTTTTTTTTGTCTTTTTGAGACAGGGTTTCACTATACAGGTCAGGCTTCACAGAACTCACTTTGTAGCCCAGGCTGGCCTCAAACTCACAGCGATCCTCCTGCCTTACCCTGCCGAGTGCTGGGATTCAGGCCTGTACCAGTACCTCAGATCTTAAAAGAATTCTTTATTCAAAACTATCTCTGTCTTTTACAGTCTATGTCTTAGTAGCCTCATGTATAAATTGGGAATAATAGCAGTAACTGTTGCCTTGGTTTATTTAGGATGAAATGGAATGAGAGGGAAAAAAAAAGAATGAAATAAGTTGATATTATGTGCACATTGAATATCTCTAATCTGAAAAAGTCCAAAATCTGAGACTTTTTGATGCTAACATGTCGCAAGTGGAAAACTCTATACTTGATCTCTAGTGATAGGTTGAAGTTAAAACAGGTACACCAGAAATATTGTATAAAATTACCTGCAGGGCTATGTGATAAGGTATGTGTGAAGCAAATTAATTTTGGGTTTAAGTTTGGGCCCCATGCTTGGTATATCTCATACAGGTGCAAATATTCCACCCCCTAATCCAAAATCCAAAACACTTCTGGTTCCAAGCTTTTTGGATAGGGGATACTTAACACTGTGTGTATTTCATATATATGTGACATGGCAATCAGAAAATCAGATCAGTACTTGATGTAGACCGAATGTTTCATGAGTATTTGGTGTTGCTGTTATCCATCATTGAGGTGCTTATGACCACGGCATGTTAGAAAAGTTGCAGCACTATGAAAATTTCTTGTTATCAGTAAGAACTGAAGGTTCATTTCTACTTTCTTAGTATGGTGAAGCTAATTAATATTCAAAATTCAACTTATTTAAAACACAGACTTGGCATTTGGCTTTTTATGTCTGAAATGCCCTTCGGGACGCTGTCTGCGCAGATGCTCTGGAAGCTATTCTACCTCATGCACCAGGTGGAGCATGGAAACCTGCCGCAGCTTGGCTCCGCCCCCCAGCCTGCTGAGTGCAAGAGGCAGCTCCAAGGTACAGCCTTACCAGAGCAGGAAGCTCTAGCTTTCCCAGCTTTAGTGTGTGTCTTCATGCGGGTGTCTTTATTCTTTTTACTTTTAGAGGAACTAAGAGAAATATGTTGCTCTGCTGATTTTGAAATTTGAGGCACTGTTTCATTGTTGGGATTTATTAGGTATAGAAGCTGACACATCTGAAATTTAAATTTGGTTAGTTTTTGATTATATGTCAATAAGCACAAGAAGGAACTTCCTGACTTAGGAATCACTTTTTGTATGTATGAAATTATTCTAGTCAGATTAACATGTATATATTAATTGTCTGGAAATTTGTTAAACTGTTGTGCCCAGGTGTTCCACTAATAACTTTTTTTGCTGTTTTTAAAAATAAGTTGTATTATTTTATAAAGTAGGTAAAGAGGTAGATAAATTTACTTTAAAATAATTTTGGTGAAAACCTGATAAAGTTCTAATCTCATGGCAACACTGAACTACAGGATGTTTATTTGCTTTTGTTACAATGTTGAAAAAATCAGACTATTAGATAGTACTATAATGGTTTTAAACAGTTATCTTATATATTTGAAAAATTTGGGAGAACACAGCCAGGGCTTTCACACTGGTCTACATCCCCAGCCTTTTAATTTATTTTTATTAATTTTTTAAAATTTTGAAACAGAGCCTAAGGTGCCCAGCCTGGGCTTAAACTCAAGATTCCCTTGCCTCAGTCACTCCAAGAGTGCTGAGATTGCAGGCATGTGACACCATTCCCAGCCTTACCAGGGTTTTCAAATGTACCAAAAATTGATTCTGTTTTCCAAAGTTTTAAACCTGTATATAACTTAAAATAAAATCATAGA
Source organism: Dasyprocta punctata (assembly GCA_004363535.1). Classification (NCBI taxonomy): domain Eukaryota; kingdom Metazoa; phylum Chordata; class Mammalia; order Rodentia; family Dasyproctidae; genus Dasyprocta; species Dasyprocta punctata. The sequence continues at coordinate 22,510 of RJWM01020052.1, forward strand.
CTTTTAAAAATCTTAAAAATTGTTGAGCTTCTGCTATTTTCAAACTAGTTTTTGCAGCCTTTCATAGTTTTTTGTCTCCATTTTTTTCCCTTTCTAGATTGATGTATTCTTTTGTTTCTCGGTTTTTTTCCCCCATCTGTTGTGATGTTCTTCATTTTTGTTACTCTGTTTTTGCACAGAGGTAGCTCTGGACTCTTCTATGTTGTCCTGCTTAATAAAATGTTTCTATGCTGTGCCAGGGAGGTGCTTGCGTTAGATTGTTCCTATAGTTAGAGTAGGCCTGCCAGTGAGCCAGGTGATAGCATTTTGCAGCTTTTGTCTGCTCCTTGGCAGCTGATATGGAGGTAAAACAGCACAACACAGAAAACAGACTTTTCCTTTGGCAGTGCCTGGGATGGTTAGCAGCACTGCTTTACTTTAGTTTAATCTTGGTTAGGTCTCTTCATAAAGCCGTCTTCCTCTATTGAGTACTTAACCATCTGCCACGCCCCCATTGTGCACTGTGGCCCAGGTAGTTATTCAGCAGCTCAGTCTTGTAATTGAAGTGATTCTAGGCCAGGAGGAGAAAGTACCAGGCTGACCTTATTGTGGAGCTTCAAGTCCTAAGCTGGAAGCTGTTGCTCTGAATTCTAGGCTCCTTAGCCTTTTTACCTGTTCCAGTCTTACAGCCTTTATCTGTTGGCACACAAGTTACTGTGACTCAGTAGAGGAGTTTCACTTGCGTTATTAGGTTTGAACCTTGAGGGTCTTTGCATTCAGTGCTCCTGCTTTAATTTGCTATTTGTTTGATCTTATTTGTTAGATTTTTTTCTTCTTCTTATGGACACAGGGTCTCACTATGTATTCCAGACAGGCCTTAAACTCACTGTGTAGCCCTTGCCACCCTTGAATTTGCACTGATCTTTTTGCTTCAGCCTCATAAGTGCTAACAGTACAGGTGTGCACCTCCAAGACAGCCTTCATTTGTTAGATCTTAAGTCTTTTTTGAGGGAGGATTAATTTTTACTGTTTGTGAAAGCCTAAGGCTTTTACCTTCCTAACATGTTTGCTATTTAATAAATAGTAGAAGTCCATATTCCCTATAGTCAATTCTCATTTCACTGTGGTAATAGAGATAAAGTGATCCTGAAATCACAGTTCCAAAAGAAAAGATTTTGACTGTTAATTAGTAGAGTTCTCAGCAGTGATTATTAAAAATTGGCCTGATTTAACTTGACTTCTTTTTTGTTTGTTTCTAGTATGATCAGTACTATGACTGCAAGTAAAGTAGAATCATAAGCAAATCTGATAAATGTATAATTGTGCTTATGTTGTTTGTTCTCAATATAATGTTTTAAAAGCTAATTAGAAAGTTTTCTTTCTCACTTGTTTTTTTCATAGAATTCTTTAATATGTAAGGCTTCTCCCTTGAGTGTACCTTAAAACATGCTAAATTAGAATGATAATTCCATTTTCCATTATTTTAAGAATGTTCTGCGTAGTAATTTCTGTATAAATCCAATCGGGAGAAAGAAAATGAAAATTGGTTTGATAAGTGCTCCATGGAGTTGTTTGAAAATACAGGAAATTTGATGCGCTACCTTTTATTTCTCATATGTGTAAAGCTGGCTTGTTACCTTCTTACTGTGAAAAGTTCCATTGGGGAATATATTTCTTAAATGAACTTTTTCTTCTTTGTAAAATTTTCTTTTTGTAATGTCTAGTTTTCTGTTACGATCACAAAGTCTGTACTACCTCCTAGCAATAAAATACTGTTTTCACAGCAGCCTTTGAAAGCTAGACAAAATATATTGTATATGTCACTATTTTAATCATGATCGTAACTATTTTTTTGTTTCTACCCTTTGTTTATAAGCCAGTATCTTTTATTTGAGATTCTGTACTCTGTCGTTTGCTATTGAGGCAGTTCATTGGTAATGTCTTCATTCCTGTGATTGTCAGTTGCTGGGGACTTCAGGTTGCCTGTGAAGTCAGCAGTACTGCCTTTGAAGGAGAGTCACCTGATGACAGTAGTGTTGCTGTGCAGTTAACAAAGTACTTTGCCAGTGACATATCATTTAATTTTCTGGAATAACCTTTTATGACCGAACCGAGGCTTGGAGATGTTAAATGTCTCCTCAGAGGCTACATTACATTTAGAGTTTGTTGGAATTTCAGGGGCCATATGGTCCAGCTTTCTTCTGTTACCTGTAGAAGACCGTTGGTATCTTTAAATATTTCTAAATATTCTTTCTCTCTGGAAGAGTAACTGAAATATATATATTTATTCAATCTTCACTTTAATTTCTTGATACGAACTTGCAGACCCAGAACATTTTGTGAACTTTGAGAAGTATCTTTCTTCCATGAATAGCTCAGAAGAAATTTGCCTCCTAACTACCTTTGCTCAGATGGCTCAAGCCAGAAGAACCAATGTAGATGAAGACTTCATAAAAATTATTGTTCTGGAGATATATGAGGTTAGAATATGAAGTTTTATAAACTAAATGTTTTCTTTTGGTTGTCTTACTTGTTTCTTTTGGTATTGCTTTTTAAAAGTATGACTTACATGGACGGGGCTAGAGAATCAAAGAAAGACTGTTTTGCTGGAGGGAGTTTTAAAAGCATGAATTACACCATTTCCCTCTGCTATCCGTTGACATTGATATGTGAGTTTTCCTAAGAATAGACAATGTGGTACAGGCTGGCACTTGTATCCTGTTTTTCTCACTGTCTACCTTTTACCTGCTCCAAATTCCACGTCTCCACCCCTGCCAGTAACATGGAAACTGAGCCAACAAACCAATTTAAATGAGGTGATAGAAAGAATATTGAATTTAGAATTGAAGGGTCTGAGTTTTAGTTTAATTCTGTTGTAAATTGCCCATCTTATATTAGGAAATGAAACTTATAACTGGGCATGGTGGTGCACACGTGTTAACCCCAGTTCCTTGGGAGGCTGAGACCCAGGAACTTTCACTGTGATGTTTCTGTCTTGGAGCCAGCCAACTGTGGACTGTGAGCTAAAATAAATCTCTTCTCCTGTAACTTGTGGGTCTGTTGCCCAGGGAAGAGAAAAGAAAAGAACATTTAGCACTGTGGGCTTTATCTTCCTTATTTACAAAATGACAGGCTAGGATGAGATTCTTGCATAGTTCATTTCCTAATGTTGAAAGAAGATTCTCCTTGAGTTTATCATCATTCTCCTATACTCCACCTTGACAGTGACAGACTTGGGTGGCCTGAAGTTTTTTCCAGGTTCAAGTACCCTATTCTGATACTTACACTTTGTAACCAGACATGAAGTTAAGACCTTGATGGATCTGGAATTCCAGACTGTCTTCATGGTTTGAGAAAATTAGGAAGAGATATATTTTTACATATATTAAATGACATTCTCAAGATCTATTGAAGGAATATTTATGGTCTTAAATAGTGTTTTCAGTGTTTTGAGCAAGAGTCACAGTAAAACTACATTATATATTACATTTTGATCTTATGTGTATAATTGAAAGAAAAAATTTTCCTGTGATGTATTTTTTACTGGGGAAGAGGGAAGAGTCAATATTGGAGATTAGGCTTGGAGTTTCACACATGCCAGGCAAGCATTGTAGCCCTGTGCTACATCTCCAGCCCTTTTTATTTTGAGAACTGTTCTCACTAAGTTGCCTAGGCTGGCACTAAGTTGCAATCCTTCTGCCTCAGCTTCCCTGGTAGCTGGGATTACAAGCATGTACCACCACATCTACCCCATAGTGCATTCTTAAGTTTTTGTATTCTTTTCTATTCCATTATTTGTCTGTTCTATTTTACTGTATTTTTAAAATGCTAACCATTAACATGAATGGATTGTAAAGTATAGTCTTTTAAAAAGATGTAGTTCAAGAGGAATTAGTTAACATTGATATTTTGGAAGCACTAGTAGTTAAGGATCTTATTTTATAGGAGAGATAATGTATTTCTGTGAAATGCATTATGAGTTTCATCATTTTAGTGATTTCCTCAGGACTAGAAAAGCCTTCATACTGAAGGGACCATTTCATTGCTACTGACAAACTTATTTTCTTTTGAGATAGTATCTCGCTATGTTGCCCAGGTTCTCCTTGCCTGACACCCCCATCCTTGGTGCCACAGGCATGTTCCACCATTGCCAGCTACATACATGTTTTCATCCAGCACTTGATGCCATTGTTATGAATAGTTGACATTTTCCCTTATTCCCTTTCTTCCCACCTTCCAACCTCAGGGCAGTCAGTTTGCCGTCTGGAGTTCTGACATCTTTTTGAATATAGTGTGAACTGAGGCTCAGTGAGAGATTCTTTTTGTTTTGTTTCAAAAACTATGGAAATCTGTTTTGATTTGTAATTGGCATTAAAAATGCCATCTTTCCTTCCACTGCTCATTTAGGTATCTTACGTCAACCTGTCCACCAGAGAGGCTTTTTCAAAAGTTGGTCGAGAGCTTTTGGGGGCCATCACAGCTGTTCACCCTGAGATCATTTCTGTCCTTTTGGACAGAGTTCAGGAAACCATTGACCAGGTTGGAATGGTAAGCATGCTGACTGTTGTCATTTTTTAAATCCTAAAGTGATAGATCAATGGCAAAAATTGGAAGGTTGTTGGGAATGATGATGTCATGTAAGGGTGCAGTGGGAGGAAAGAACTGAAGTTAACTGTTACTATGTGCTGGGCTGTGTGCTATGTGCCATGCCAACCAACTTGGGATTAGTTGCTGCTTATAAAAAGCTGTGATTGGTTCTCTCAAATCCCAGAATTCACTTTCCCACCTTTCTTAATAACAGGTCTTTTAGATGATCATTACTTAGGAATTTTTATTTAATAATTTCTTTGGATTTCATAATTCCTTGGGTCCACCCTGATACTGAGAATTGAGCTACATCCCCAGCGCTTTTATGATTTTTGTTTTTTATTTTGAGACAGGGTCTTGCTAAATTGTCCTGGCAGTGCCCAAACTTGAGATTTTCCTGCCTCAGCCTCACAATGTACTGGAATTACAGGCATGTGCCACTATACCTGGCTCAGCTTTCATAATTTTTGTATTTTATACTTGGAGGAAATAGCTATGAGTGAGAAAGGAGGCCCTACTGAAATCAATCCAATGTAAAATTGAAAGTAGTGAATGTCTAAAATAAGTATTTACTGGATGTAGTGGTGCACGCATGTAATCTCAGCACTTGGAAGGCTGAGGCAGGAGGATTGTGACAAGTTCAAGGCCAGCCTGGACTACATAGTGAGTTTAAGCCCCGACTAGCTACATACCAAGACCCTGTCTCAAAAAAAAAAAAAAAAAATTGCATGTAAAAAAAATTTCAAGTAATAATTTAAGTTGAACATGACACAGATGTAGTTTATTTCTGTCACTCCTTTTTGTAGCCTTTACATAGTTTTTAAAAGTATTATTGAAATATAATTCATATAAATAGGTGAACTCTGTGATTGGAGAATTGTACATTGAGTCACATGATTCAGTTTGAGCTCATGATGTTTTTCTCTTATTTTTCTGGTTTTGACAACAATTATGTACATTTTTAAAAAAATTTTTTTATTTTTTATTTTAAAGATAGTAAAATCCAACAAAACATAACAGCAAAGTCAATCAAAACAAAGCAGTAGAACTAGTGCAGAACTTCAAAGAAAGATACTGTGAAAACAATAGCTACTATAGTGTATCTTGTTATTTTCAGAATAGTTGACCATTCCATCAGGTACAGTAAAATCAAACCAAAATCAAAACAAAACACAATAAAACCAATAACAACAGGATATGAAATGATGCCAAAAAAAAAAAAAGAAACAAAAATTAATCAAAATAAAGCAAAACAATGAGAACAATATTGGGCCTCAAAGACAAGACAGAAGAGAATCCTCCATATTTGCTACATTGCATACGTCATCTTCCCAAGAGGTGCTCAGACCTGCAAATCACCAGGCCTGCAAAATCAACCAAGCAATACAAGCATTTAGTTGCTATATGTACCTTCGATGCTATGAAATTAGCCGGTCCTCTGAACCAGCAGGCTGCTTATGGGGTGGGGCGGGGAGGGGAATATGTCCTTGATTCTTAGCCCGCGTGCCAGTGGGCTTACAGATGGCACATCTTTCTCTCCCTGGAGTCCGCGCTGGTCATGCAGTCACCAGGAAGGCACGCTAGTTTTCTTCTGGTTGGTGCCTCCCTGCCCAACATGGCGGGTTCCCGAGAGCCACATCGTTCTCTCCCTGGAGTCTGAACTATGTACATTTTTAATTTGGCACAATACTTCTAGTAGTAAACTGTATCCAGGAATACACTTAACTGTAAATGTAAAGATAGGAACCAAGATTTTTCTTTTTTTCTTCTTTTCAAATCCATTTTATTTCAAGGAAAAAAAAAGAAAAAACTAAAACAAAATTTCAAAATACATCAGTTGTACTGATGTGATATACGTGTACTATCCCTGTGTAGTTTTCTTGTTCTCTGAACTTGCTGAGTTTTTGGAGCCTTTAACATAAACAGTGATGGCTTTGATTTGGGGCTAGCTTGATTCAGACTCTAGCTCCATAGTCTGTTAATGAGCTGTGACTGGGGTCTCTGAACTTTCACTGACATATTTAGCATATGCTTGAAGATAACGTTTTGCTCTAGAGACCCAGCATGAGAAAACACATCCTGTGTGGAGACTGCTGTTGGTGAGATAGCTGTTGATTAGGACCAACCTCTATTGGAGATCCTAGAATATAAAATTTAGAGGTGTGTTTGCTGACACCCTGCAAGTTGATGTCATACTTTCCTTTGGCCCACTTTATGGTTTTAAAGATTAGTACACTTCTGAGGACACAGTCTACCTTTGTTAGTGAAATGCTTGTATCTTTTTATACAATCTTGTCGAGTAAAATTAGTGATTACTTTTGGCTTTCAGTGAAAGCATCAGTATATTTTAAAATTATAAATCTATTTTATTGAAAAAACTCTTGCTAGAATTCTTAGATTCTTCATTATCATTGTGCCTTTTTTAAAAATTAATTTTATATTTTGGTTAGAACCTTCATTAGAATATTGGGAATGGTAGTAGTTGTCAGGGTGAGTGTTCTTGCTTCATTCTTGCCATTAGGGGTGAGGTTGTAGCTTGGGGCAGAGCATTTGCCTAGTGTGAGCAAGGTCTGGGTTTAGTCTTTATCACCACAATAAAAAAGTTCACCATTAAGTCAGTCAGCAGTAGGTAGGCTTTTCCTTGATGATCTAATTAGATTGAGGAATTTGTATTTCTAGTTTACTGAGGTTATTACTATTTAAGTAAAAGTTATTATTTTTGTCTTTTGTGAGACAGGGTTTCATTATGCATTTCAGGCTGGCCTTAAACTTACTTTGTAGCCCAGTCTGGCTTCAAACTCATGACAGTCCTCCTACCTCAGTCTCCCAAGTTCTGGGATTATAGGCGTGTGCCACCATGCCCGTCCTTAAAAATTATTATTGGTTTTTGAGATAGGTCTTGCTGTGTAGTTCAGGCTGGTCTTGCACTCATTATGTAGCCCAAGCTGGTCTTGTACTTGTGGTGATCCTCTTTCGTTGGCCTCCCAAGTTCTGGAATTACAGTCATGCACCATCATGCCTGGCTTGCTATTTTTAAAACATTATTTTTAAATCAATGTGTTTTTAAGGACTTTTTTCTGCATCTGTTGAGATGAGGATTTTTCTCCTTTATTAATGTCATGAACTAACTACATTGACTGGTTGCCTACATTTCAAGTTCTAGTTTTTCAAGTGTTGAATCATCTCTTAAATAGAGTAAAAAAACACTTGATCACATGTAATCCTTTGATTAGTTTTTTTGTTGTTGTTGTTGTTTTTTTTTTTTTTTGCTGCACCGGGGATCGAATTCACAACTGCGCACCTGCCAGTCAGGCACTTAAGCCATTGAGCCAAACTCCCGGCATGTAATCCTTTTTAAGTGTTGCTGGGTTCAAATTGTTAGTAATTTTGCATGTGTTCATAAAGGAAATTGATGTATAATTTTTTTGTTATCATTATGTTTTGAGTATAGAGTTATGTTAGTGTCATCCATGAGTTGAGAAACATTCCCTTTTCTGTTTTGAAATAATTTTTGCAAGATTGTTCTTAATTCTTTGAATGGTAGAATTTACCAGTGAAATCATCTAGAGCAGCTTTTTTTTGTGGGACGTCTCCCCCATACCTCATCATTTTATTTTAAGGAGAAAAAGAAAAAAAAAAGAGGAAAAAAAAACTAAAACAAAATTTCCAAACATGTCAATCGGGGGCAACAGTGGTACGTACATTGCGTGTTTTCATCCCCAGATCATTCACCCAGAACACAAGACATCTACATTCAGTTATCCGAACAATGCCAGCACAAATCTTTCTCTTTAGTGAACTCAGAGAAATCAGTAATATAACTATCTTGACTATTTTTTATGTACATATACACATGTTTTTTCTTTCAACTTGTCACACTAATGAAACAATATGATGTTTACATGTGTGCCGTAAAACATTTTTTAAAAGGGCTGGGAATGTTCTTCAATGGTGGAATGATTGCTTAGCATGCACTAACCTCTGTGTTCAATTCCCAGTACTGAAAGAATAAAAGAGCAGGGGTTTACTGGAAGACTTAAAATTTCATATATGGCAATTATGTTTCCATTCTGATCTATTTCCCTTAAAGCAAACTTTAGTAAATGAACTTTGGTTTATCTTATTTTGTACACATAGATAGGTTGATTAAAAAAATAGTTGCTGTTGATCTTTTGTAAATGGGATTTTAAAAACTTCTTCAGCGAAATCTAACACAGGAAACTAGCTCTTGATTTCTTCCTTATGAGAAGCCAGTTATAAAGAGTAAAATAAAGGCAGACTTTTTGGAGTAGCGTGAGACATTCAAAGAAAAGGGTAATCGTAGGGAGAGGAGAAAAAGGGAATCAAAAATGATTAAGATATGTTATATACTAGTAGCAAAATGAATGTAAATTTCATGTATTGCAAACACTAACAAAAAATAAATTATGGGATATTTCAAAAGATAGAATAGTATAATCAACCTTTCTGTACCTATCATCCAGTTTTAAGTCATCCACTTTGATGGATCTCATTTGATGGATCTCAGTCTCCATCCACTACTTTTTTTTTTGGAACTGGGAATCAAACTTAGGAACTTGTGCTTGCCAGGCAGGTGCTGTGCTGCTGCGCTATATCCCCAGTCCTTCATCCATTTCTTAAATACCCTATTCCCCTTCCTACAGATTGCTTTGAACTAAATAGACTCATGTTTTTAACTGTCACAGAAGAAATAACTAAAGTGCATTTTTTTTTTTTGTAATATGATGACCTTCCCTTGGCTTTGATAAAATTTGTATCATAGAATGATGGTTTACCTAAACTGAAGCATATCAGTTTACATATTAAAAATTACTAATCTTCAGAAGGGATTGCTAAGTGTACTTTTGGTATATCATCAGTTTTGCATCCATTTGATTTACTTATTTATAATTTTTATTTCACTAGTGTAAAAGAAAATTCATTTCCTCTTGGAAAAAAATCATTTATAAACAGTTTAAAAATGTGTTTTGGAATATGGGGTTGTCTCTCTGTCCTGATTTTAATTATTATTGTTCTCCTTTAATAAGGTTTCTTTATACTTGTTTAAAGAGTTGCCTTTGTATCTTTGGCGACCTTCTGCTTCTGAGATAGCTGTGATTCGGGACTGGTTATTGAATCACAATCTGACGGCAGTGAAGAATAAACTGGCCTGTGTTATTCTAGAAGGACTGAATTGGGGATTTGCTGAGCAGGTATGTGTTAAAAAGTTCTGTGGAAACTGGAGATTCCATTTTAAGGAAGCATTTTCTTAAAGTCTTTCAGCATTTCTGAGTATCATTTGCAAGTTCTATAAATTCTTTTAGCTGCATCTGAGGTTAGGACGTTTTCTGTAATTCTGTTTTATAGAGTAAACATTCTGTAAATGAAGGTGCATTGTTTCATGTTGAAAATTCTTCCCTTTATCCTTAGACCACTTACATGTCTTGGTTTTTCTCTGGCTAGTTACTGTAGTTCCTCCTAATTGCCTCTTCTGTCCTTGATTTCTCTTCCTCCTGCAATTTGTCTTGCATGTCATTGCCAGAGTTGTTTTCCAAAGCATTGTGCATTAATGATGAGCCTGAGTTTGAACTAGTTTGCCTCATTCTCATTCAAACTCTACTACTTCCGGATTGTGTGACCAGGAAGCTTCCTCAGCAACTTTCCTGAATGGTCTGGGCCTCCACTGCTCTTCTGTAAGCATTGACATGAATAGGTCTGCCTCATGGGGTTATTGTAAGGATTTAACCAGTGAGGACATGCAAACATGTAGGGCAGTTCTTGTCACATGTTGATTACTCAGTGTTGTAGTTATTCATTTATTATTAAGGGTTATTATATGTGATGTGTCTCCCAAGATGCTGTGTCAAGTGATTTTGATTGTTAAAAACCTTTGCTGTCTATTACAGGCCTTATTAATTAGCTCCTTGATGAAAATATTTTAAAGGGAAAATTAGGGAGAATCCAGCCCTTTATAGCTGTCTGCCTGCTCTAATTCTGAGCAAGGCATTAAATCCTTGTAGCTGTCTTGTGGAGTTTGCATCAACATGATACCTGTTGTTCAGAATGGTTCCTGGGAGTTTTGTTTCTGACTCTCTGGATTGTCTGTGGATTCATCTGTGTTTGCTCTCACCAAAGTGCTTATGGATGAGAACCACAGGATGTTCTCCACCTTCACGTTCTCTGTCTTCCCATTCTCAGAAAGCTGCATGAAGACTTCTCTGTAACAGTCTCCTCACTCTCCGTAGAGCTGGAAATGTTATTTTCTATGAAAGGGTTAGGGAGTGGATTTTTCAAAAACTGCAAAGGCTGGTTGAGAAGTTCCAGAGGCAACCTCAGGATCCTGAAGGAGTATCTCATCTGTGTTGTTGAGTGTCTTTTCATTGATGATGGAACAGGAAAAGGGAATGTAATCTATTAAATATCTTTTTATTTAATTAATAATAAGCATTTTCAAACTTGGCAGTTCCCTTAACTTACATCCCAAAGCCTTTGCAGGATTCCATTTTGAGATGGGAGATTTTATTCAGAGATAACTTTTTTATGACTGGAGTGGGGGATGACTCAGGGTTAGACCTATTTGATGCAGTGTAATTGCTCTTTAGATTTCATTTTTTCCCCTGTGGTTATTTTATAACTTCACTGTTAGGGGATATGATTTTTAGAACACTTAGCTTCTGTATCCAAGATGATTTCTTACTATTCTGCCTAATTCTTTCAAAGTTACAAAGAACAAAACACAAACAAATAAAGATGGTATGTTTGTGATTATTTTTCTCTTTGAAAGGGTACCCTTCATCTGGATCAAGCACTCCATGCTGAAGTGGCCTTAATGGTTCTTGAAGCTTATCAGAAGTACCTTGCACAGAAACCATATGCTGGGCTTATTTCTGAAAGCATGAAGCAGGTATTTCCTTCCCTTACGTATTGAGAACATAAATCTTCATTTGTAAATGGCCTGGGCAGAGATGAAGTTACAGTATTAATCCTTAGGTTTCTAAGAACATTCCTGGCAATTTCAAATAATTCAAATTGACTTCAGTGATTAGATAAAGACCTTTTCCTTTAAGTGTAGACTTTTTATAATCATTTTAGTATTACAGAATTTGAGTTGAGCTATAGTGATGTGCCAGATACAGTGATGTCACTCTTACTGGCTTAGAACTGTTAAATTTTTAGGAACTTTGCAAGCTAGGTTGTTAAAATAACTATTGGTAGGTTGAAACTGGTTGCACTGTGAGTTTTTATACCACTTAAATTGACAAATGCTGTCCAGACTCGCCTTGAACTTACTGTGTAGCTCAGGCTGGTCCTTACCCTGATTATTAAACTTATTATCAGCACATCAGTCCTTGGTGTTAACTTTTATGTCACTTCTTTATGCTTGAGTTAGGATCAGGTTTACAAAGTGACTGGAAGGTAAGTGGAAGTAGTCAGCTGAATGAGAAATTGATCTAATGCTATATAAAGAAACATTAATTGAAGGCCAGTAAGTAGTATATTCTTCTCTTTCAAAGACATTATTGACCATGAAAAGAGATGAGAGATGAGTTTACTGATTTAATGCATATGTAACTAATGTGATATAAAATACGTAATTGTTTTAGGTTTCCTATTTGGCCAGTATTGTTCGATATGGAGAAACTCCTGAGACTTCATTTAATCAGTGGGCCTGGAATTTGATCTTGAGGTTGAAACTGCACAAAAACGATTATGGAATACAGCAGAAATGTCCAGCTGTTCCCTTCTCTAGCACGGTGCCTGACATGGCAGAGTCACCCACATTTCATCCTCTCTTAAAGGCTGTGAAAGCAGGCATGCCCATTGGCTGTTACCTTGCCCTATCCATGACGACTGTGGGCCACAGGTACAGTGTTCTGGACTCTTACTTTTCCCTCCCTAGATCAGAGGGCTCTATTGAACCTATAGAGAGGTGATTAGGGCCAAATGACAGGCCTCCCCCCTCCTGCCTTGTTCCTCAGTATTGGCAGTTGCACCTAGGGCCTCATACATGCTTCACAAGCACTCTATCACAGAGCCATGTTCCCAGCCCTTTTTATGTTTTTTTTTTTGGTGGTTGTGATTTTTTGAGACAGGGTCTTATAATCTAGGATGGCCTTAAACTCACTACATAGCCTAGGCTGGCCTTGAATTTGTGGTGATTTTCTGGCCTCAGCTTCCCAAGTGCCAGGATTACAGGCATGTGCCACCATGCCTGGCCTCTTTTAAAATTTTTGAAACAGGTTTTGTGGAGTTTCTCAGGCTGGCCTTAAATATGTGATCCTCCTGTCTTAGAATCCTGAATAGCTGGGATCACAGGGGTGTGCTTCCACATCCAGATAAGCTTTGCTTTTATTAAGAGGAAGTGGTGGCCAGATGGGCTCATATTCATTTATTGCACCTTCAAATAATATACATACATACACATGCACATAGTACATATATTTCACATAAAGTTTTAATAAATCTGCAGAGCTTTTTTGTAAAACATAGGGGCTTTGTCTTGTTCATATTTGTGTCTCTAGAACTTGTACTTAGCAGATAGTCGACAAATTCGGACAGATGCTGTGATGTGGAAAGGAGCATCCAGTGTCTGAGCGGGAAGGGTGAGAAGAGGGGGAATGAGGGATCATTCTGGACTGAAGCCCGTGATTCCTATTGAAGAACAGAAGTGATTAGGTTGTTGGTAGGTTCAAATTACAGACAAATTTGAAAGTTATGTAAGGAGAGACAGTTATTTATGCCCTTGGGAACGTTCTTTAAATTGTTCCTAGTAGCTCTAGTGTCATAGTTTCTTGAACCTCAGGTTCTTCATCTCTAAAATGGAAATAATATTTTATTGACTTTATGAGACTTAAGTGGGTTATAATACATACAACACTCTTCATGCATGAAATACAGATTCTTTGAGTACAGTTTTCTGAACACGTTCCATGATTTCTTCAATTCTGGGACTGTAGTTCCTTATTCACTGGTGTGGGTTCTTTCTACACTACATACACATTGTAGTACCTTGTTTAGTGCTGATTACTAAATCCTGAATGTGCCTGAGAGTGAGAATAAAGTGTTTCTATTTGGGCTGATTCCAGTGTGGTTGTCTTGGTGTAGGTGTTCTAGAATAACAAAATAATTTAAAATAATCCTGTAAGTGGACGTGGGTTGCGGTGGAGTGAAGTAAGCAGGGACATAAGTTGTATATTAGTATAACATTACAGAGAACACAGAGAACAATGGTCAGAAAATCATCCAGAATCTTTTTCATACTATAATTGCTTTTTTTATTGAATAGTTTTTCCTGTGATCTCTTTTAGAGCTCTGATGTATATATAATTTTGTTTACTTTGTTGTTCACTTCTAATATTTTAAGCACTTCATGGCAAAGCCTTTGTGTCATTTTATCTTTTGAGATGACTTTTCTCCCCTTAGAATTAAAGCAGTATAACCAAACGACAGAATTAGGAAAGTACAGAAAAAGCCACTCACTTCTGCCATTCTGTGCAACGAACAGTTTGGTGTAACATTATCCCTGTGTTTTTTCCTCTTGATTTCACACCACCTCACACTCCCGCCTTTTTTTTGGGGTCATACTGGGATTGAACCAGAGGCTCAGAGGCTCACACATGCTAGGCAAGTGGTCTGCTGCTGAGCCACATCCCTGGTCCTTTTTAATTTATTTTGAGACAGTTTTGCTAATTTTTTTAGGCTAGTCTTGAACTTGTAAACTGTCTCAGCCTTCTGAGTAGGTGGAACAATAGACATGCCTAACAGGCCCAGAGTATCTAACATTTTTTACTAGTAGTTGTAATCATGAATGTAAAATTTTATATTTTTTTCCCTAGCATCATTATAGTGGAAATATTTCCTTTACCATCATACATATTATTTTTAAATGATACAGTAAGATTCCCATTTAATGGAGTTCCCCTAAATTTACTTAAGTCATTTTTGTATTTGAGTCTTGCAGTTGTAAATAAGTATGAAAAGTACATCTTTACATGGATCATCTTTTATAGTTTTTTATGTATTTGACATTATTTCTTAAGGATAGTCTCCAAAGTGAATTAAAGACAGAGAAATTGTTCTCCAAATTGGTATTAGAAGAATTTTGCCAGTTTATACTGAGGGATTAAGAATCTTGCCTTTGCTGCGGTAACTTTTGGGGATATCCAGGCAAGGAGAGCACCCAAGACGTTTAGAAGAAGCACTGGGGGTTGTAGCAGGCACTCTGGAATAGAAATTTGCAAACCTGGGTTCTGGAACACTTTGACCATACTCTAGAAAATTATGTGAATTTGAGTGTAATACTTTTCCTTTCTAATCTATAAAATGAAAATATAGGTGAGCTTTTTTTTTATTTAGAGAATACTTGTTTCTGTAGTTAACCCATGTAGGTAAGACCTTACATATTTAATACAGTGTACTACCCCTGTACAATGAAAATAATTACGTTTCCAGACCAATATGGCTGTTAATTTCTGTACAATTCCAACTCAACATGGTAAACCGGGATAACTTTTTCCAAGTTGACAGCACAGTTTCCAAAAATTCAAGTTTTATATTTATATTTTTAGTTATATAAAAAGACCAATAATAGCAGTATGTTATACATCAATGGCAGCAACAGCTTTTTCAGGTTCTGCAGTCATCTAAACAAAATTATAGACATCCTGCACACTCCATTAAAAAGAAAAAGAAGAAGAATACCCAGAAAACAGCCAAGTTCTGCTAATGTTCTGGTACCTGGTACCATTTTTTTTTT
>RJWM01020053.1:0-37873 GCA_004363535.1 Dasyprocta punctata
CCTCCCTCCCTCCCAAGGGTAGGGAAATGGCTCTGGGGTATAATGAAGCAGGACAAATGTGATAAAAGTACTTTTCTAAATATTTCACTTTTCAGCCTGCAGGCTAACAGCTTGTTGGTTTCTTCCATGGTACCCACTTGCAGGTGACCTTACCTCCCACACTAGTCTCTACAATGTTATCCCCATCTTCAGTCAAATAGGAAATGTTTCTTGGTCACCTTCCATTCAGCTTGCGGAAAACTATCGATACACAGAACAGAGTGGACCAGCCCTGAGAAAGCCCAGGATATGCTCATCCCAGAAAGCTGACAGAACAGGAAAGGAGGCAGAGTGGCTGTGAGTTGTAGGAGGTGGGGCTGCCGCATTGCTGGAGAGGACAGACACCAACACCACCCCATTTCACACGAGGAAGCTGAGGTCTGGAGGGTCTAAATGGGGTGCCCAATCCACACATCTGAAGCTGAAAGATCAAGTCCAAGGGCACAGTGTCCAACCCCCGCCCACTACTCTTAGCCACTGCACCTGCCCTGTTCCAGCGCCCCTCCTGCAGGAAGCCTTCCTCGTGGAGCGCAGTCTCTTCTGCCCTTCTCTGCTGCACATGTTACCTCTCTGGACTTAATAGCTCTCTGGCAGCCTTGGGCCTCTTCCTGGTGAAATTTCCTTTTGCTTTTCTCCTCTTGGTCAACCAAATTTGGATACACTTGCTAAACAAACCTGCTGACTGTGGAAAGTGGTCCATGGCCATTGTCTCCTTCCTGGGCAATTTACAAAGGGTATGGTGATGGAGGTGTGGTAGGAAGATCCACTTGAGTCTTTGGGTCTATGTGAATCTTGGTGGGAGGCCTTTGGACAGCTCTTTCATGCTGTGTTTTGTTTTGTTTTGGGTTTGCAATACTGGGAATTGAACCCAGGACCTTCCAAATGAACTACATCCCCAGCTCCTCTTTTATTTTTTATTTTGAGACAGGATCTTGATAAGTCACTATGTTTTCTAGGCCAGGCTTAGATTTGTAAAGTTCCTGCTTCAGCCTCTCAGAGTGCTGGGATTGCAGGCCTGCATAACCATGCCCGGCTTTGATTTTCCTGTGAGCAAAATTCTGGGGTCATCTCAGCATCCACACAATGCTGGGAACAAACAGGAGTCAGCAGGCTTTGGGGCAAGGATGACTTCTTGGTGCCTAAGAATAACCCAGAACCCACGGGTTGGCGATGACACCAGTGCAGGACACCAGTGCAGCTGGGGTTAGGAGTGCAGGGCCCAGGGTGGCTGCAGGCTTCACTCCCATCATCACCACCCTGCAGCTGCCCCTGATTGCCTCTGTGCAGTAACCTGCCCTCGACAGTAGAATTATTTTTACTTTTTCAAGAGAAATGGCAAATCTTGCTCTCTATGGAAAATATTCCAAATTTAAAGTTTATAACTAATTTTAAGAATGAACATTCTACAAATCCATTTAAACCTTTTGATGGGCCTGTGTGCCGCTTCTCATTAGAGCTGTCTCCCCCTTTGACCTGGTCTCAGAGGGAGGGCAAGGCTGGGAACTCAGCTGCCAGCTGCCATGGGCTTCCTTCTCTGGTACATGTCAGCAACAGTGAGAAACCCTGGGTAGGTGGCACTTCTCTTTGGGAGTGCTGCCCCGTGTCCCTGGAAGTGTGCCCCTCTGGAACGCCGTCCTTAGTCCTCTGTCCTGCTACACAACAGGGTCACTGCTCTTGGCAGGCACTGGCTCGCCCCACACCCCAGCCCTGAGTTCCCTGCCCATCTCCCCAGGTGCTCCCCACTGCTTTTGCTCCTGCAGTCCTGTCCCCAGCAGGGAGTTGCTGCCTGCCTGCCTGACAACTGTCAGCCTGAGGTGTGGACACCTCCTTGGTGGCTTCCCCTTTTTCATTAGGTTTGACAACGCGTTTTTCCGAGATTAATAGTGCAAGGGGAGCCAGGATATGAGGCTTTTAGTGGTGACAAACTGCCAGGCCCAGGTGGCTCTGGAAGTTGTGTTGCAGCAGGAACAGGCCAACAGCAGAGCCCTGGGGGCTGGGGAGAAGGGAGCAGTGGCTGCCACTTCCATGGTGCTTCCTCTCATTCAGAGCCTTTCCTGTGCATATGAGACGGGTACTCCTGCCCCTAGAGCTTCCCTGGGAGGCCCAGGTGGCTGCTACTGGGGGTTTTCTTCCCTGGATCCTAACATGAAACCCAGAAAGCCAGATCCTTCCCTCAGGTTCTCTTCCTACATGAAGGCATTTCCAATCTCAGCTCCAATAGCTCCTGTCTTTCTCCTTCCTTCCCCTCCTGTCACTCCTGCTATGTAGTAACCAAGGTCTTGAAAACAGAGGGATACAGAACACAGACCAGTGTGGCCACTTTGATCATACTGGGCCCTACTACCTACCCTCAGCCACCAATATCAGCACTATCATTGTACCCGAAACAGCAAACCACGCATATCTCCTTATCTTAGTTACTTTTCTCTCATTGCTGAGACAAAATACCTGACACCCGAAGTTAAAGGAGGAAAGGTTTATTTAACTTACAGTTTGTGGAGGTTTCAGTCCATAATTGGCTGGATCCAAGGCAGAGTGGCACAAGGTAGAGGGTTCACAGTCCATGGTGGCAGAAGAAACAAAAGCAACAAGACAAAGAAAAAGACACTCTTGTGTGTGTGCACAGATGTGTGTATGTGTGTGTTTTGGTGTGTGTACAATTGTGTGGGTTTGGTCTGTTCCTTATGTATTGTATCCAGTCTCCTGGGATTAAGAGGTGCCAATCCAATCAGTGGACTGATCTGGCAATCGCCTACCCTTAATTCCAGCATCCTTAATCCCAGCATTGCACTATGAATCAGTCACACACTCCAGATTCAGCCACCATTGAGAAAACTCTATGACTGCGTGAGGCTTTGATGGAACATCTAAACACAAACCATAACACTCTTTGTCTCGCTTCAAAGGTGGGGCCTTGGGGTACCATCAGGGAAGGTCAGAGGAAGGATGCATGCTATAATTCCAAGAAATATCTCTCCACCTGATAACACTCTCTACACACACCAAAACACACGTACACACATTTGTGCACACACGCAAGAGTGTGGAAAAACATATACATGCTTGGAAGCACACACACACTTAGGCATGCTCAAATACAGGTGTATACTCAGTATATACTCACACACACATAAGCATATTCACAAATATCCACACAGAAGGTCCTGTGCAGACACATATATCTGTGTCCACACATCCACAATCCCATCCACACACATACCCACACTTTTCTAGGTTCCCTGGGAACAGTGCCAGGTCCTACCTCTGGCTAAGTTTGAATCCGTAGGCAGAAAAACCGTCTGATTCAGACTCATCAGTGAGTCGGTAAGCAATTTGAGGCCCCAGAGAGGTGATGGGATTTTCCCACTGCCACACAGCCTTTTAGGACATGAACTAATCTTGAAATCTTGACATACTTACTTTGACCAGGGTCTTTCCCCAGACTTACAAGATAGAAAAAAACACTGCCCTATTTACATTTTCCCTTTTAACCCTCGTGATTTATTCAAGAGACCATTGTGATTATTAAGATGGAGTCCACTTTGCAAATGAGGATACTGAGGATGAGGTAAGAAAAATACTTGACCAAAACATGGGGACAGTCATAAGGGCTCCTAGGCTATCACTGGGATCCAACTTGTAGCCCATGGCCTCTCCTGATTGTGACCAGACCCCATGGAATCTTTTCTCTGTCCCACTTCATCTTCCCATTGGACCACCAAACAATGAAGCCCAAGTCTTTGCTGATGGTAAGTGGTAGCTGTGTGACTCCAAATGTCACTTCAACTGGGAGACCTGAGTTTTTCAAATGTTGAAATGAGTAAGAAAAGTAATAACAGTTATCTCTTGAGGCTGTTTTAATGACTAAATAAACAATATATGCACATACCTTTAAACTGCAAACATTAACCAGGTGTGGTGGTGCACGCCTTTAATCCCAGTACTTGGGAGGCTGAGGTAGGGGGAGCATTGTGAGTTCCAGGCTGGTTTGTGCTGCAACATGAGTGCAAGGCCAGCCTGTACTACACAGGGCGACCCTGTCTCAAAAGACTAGGGCCGGGGATTTGGTTCAGTGGCTTAAGTGCCTGTCTGGCAGGAGCGTGGTTGTGAGTTCGATCCCCAGTGCCACAAAAAAAATAAATAAATAAATAAATAAAATAAACTGCAAACATTGCACCAAAATATAAGAAAATTTTATTGGGGGATTTCTTTAAAATGCTTTTAGGCTCATGGAAGCAGATAAGGGGTTCCTCTTCCACAGTATTTCTCATCTGTCACCTGTCCAGCTGTCAAGATGGATTAATCAGTGGATAAAAGTTTGGGTCGATGGACCCATACAGTATGAACAAAAACTTCAGGCATATGTTAAGGTACAGCTAGGTGGTTAGTATGCAGTGTTCACTATAAACCATAGGTTTCCAAACTTTTGGCTGGCCTGGGCCACACTGAGTGAAGAGGAAGTGTCTTGGCTGCATATAAAGTACATAATGCAATTAACAGCTTTAAATAACAAAACTTTCTTTCCTTATATTTTAATTCAGGTGTCCTCAGCACTGTATTATGGGTCCATGGCCTGTGAGGGATACAGGTGCACAGCAGGAGGTGAGCACTGGGTAAGTGAACTGCATCTGGACCATTTGTACTCACAGCCACTCCCCGTCACGGGTCCAATTACCAGACTTCCGCTTCCTGTTAGATCAGCAGTGGCTTTAAATTCTCATAGGAGCTTAAACCCTACCATGAACTAACCATGCAAAGGTCGCAAGTTGAGAAAACCTTTGAATCATTCCCGAGTCCGTGTGGAAACAGTGTCTGCCTTAATTCTGGTCCCTAGTGCTTAAAAGGTTGGGGGATGCTGTTTTAACTTATTAAATTATTTTCTAAAATAAAAGCCCTAGTTAAATAACTAAATAAGAAAACTTACACATCTCTTTAATAACAACAAATATCTGCCTTCACAGGCACACACAGTTGTAGGTAGACTGAAATACTATTATCAGTAATCACTGTGTTTTACTCTCAGTATCATTCCAGTACATGATAAAGGACCTAGATTCGGTGTTCAGATGGACAGGTTTAGATGTGACTGACTGTGTGTCAGGATCAGGAGGCACAGTTAGCACCGCTCTGCATCCTCCCCTACACAGCCTTCAGCCCTTGCCTATGTAGTCAGTGCTCAAGAACTACACAATATGGTAAAAAGTATTGCTAAAAATCATGCTGTATTATTTTAAAAATTGAAATCTTGTCAGGCCCCATGACTAGCTGTCCAGGACTTGATGTGGTCCACAGATTACGGGTTGGATACACCTACTGTAAACACATCTCAGCTTTGCTATGTGAAATGCTGGGGGACCCAGACATGGTGGAGCATACACGTAACCCCAGCACTCTGAGTGACTGAGTCAGCAGGATGGCAAACCTCGGACAACTTAGCAACATAACAAAACTCTGCTCCAAAATTAAAAAAAATAAAATAAAATAAATACTGGGAGTGTAAAATACTGGGGGAAAGTTGAAAATAGGAACAACAGAGCCTAGTACTAGCCATAATAAAGTATCTTGAACCAAGGAGCATGATAATTTCTTCCTTTGACTCTAAGGTCCAAAAAAAAAAAAAAAAAAAAAAAACTGCAAGGTCATGTGTGTTAGGCTGAATTACCAAATATTTGACAGGGGCGATCCCAATTCTCTGGTGCTTGAGAGGACTTCTGTGACATTGAGATGCCCACAGCAGACCAAGACTCAGAGCAGCTGCACGTGTGGGCCATGAGCCTTGCTCATCTGCCTGCCTGGAAGTTCTCCCTCTACCCACAGGGATTCACCTAGCCCCCACAGCACCCTGGAATCCAGCAACAATTTGCACAATGAAATGGGAAGCAGGGGTTCAAAGAGCAGCCATCAGAGTCTGAAGTGCACCCACAAGAATGTACACTCCCATAGTCTTCTGAGGAACACTTCCTCCTTAACCAGGCAAGGCCAGGGCCCCTCCTCTGACTCCTAGTGCACCTGCTTCATAGGCTACCAAGCTACTTACAAGTGCTCTGGGAAGGTTTGCTTATAAGCTGCAATCTCCTCAAAATTCATATGTTGAAACCTAATCTCCAATGTAATAATATTAGAAGGTGGGACCTTGGAGAAGTGACTGGGAAACCCTCCTGAAAGAGCTAGTTACTGTTGTGTATTAGTTAGCTTTTCATTGCTGAGACAAAATACCTGACACTTGTATCTTAAAGAAAGAGAGGTTTAATTTGGCTCACAGTTTCAGAAGATTCAATCCATGGTCAGCTGGTTCCAAGGTAGAAATACCCTTGCAGAAGTTAATGGAGGAGAAAAACTTCCCAACTCATGGCATTCAGGAAGCAGACAGCAAGTGAAGAGCCAGAGAGGAAGAGGCCAGACCCTAGATATAATACCCATGGTCACATCACCATGACCCACCCAGACACACTCAAAAGTGTGCTTTACTAATCTAGGGATTTCTCAAGCCAATCAAGTTTCCAATCAAACTTAACTATCAAACCTTGTAAGAAGCCCAAGAGATCAAAGTTCTTTCCTTTCACCATGTGAGCATAGAACAGAAAGAAATCTATGAACCAGAAATAGTGACATTGCCAGACATGAAATCTACCTGTGACTACTCTTTGACTTTCCAACCTCCAGAACTATGACAAATACATTTCTGTTATTTAAAATATTCTATGTTTAGGCTTTGCTCTTATAGCAGCCCAAAGATACCAAGACAAAAGTCAAGGAACAGTTGGAGGCAAAGACAGTGACCAACTCATTTGTGTTTTGATTTAAGATCCTCCAGAAATGCCTGTGAAATAGATGGATGCCTAGCCCTTTGTAACAATGGTACTGAGGCCATGGGGCCCAGGTAGGCCTGAGCACCAGGAAGAAGGGCTTACACCAGAATTCAAGAGACTTTGTACAACTTCACGAGGCAATCTGGGAGATTTCTTCATTTCACTTTATCTTATTAAAGTACTTTCTCATTATGCTCAGTATTTTCCTCAGAGCTCCAGAAATCTCTGGAGATAGTTCTATACTCATTTAATAATCAGAAGGCTCAGCTATGGTGTGTTCATGGCTTCCTTAAATTTCACAAGCAGGTTGGTCATGGAGACATAGTATGGGTTGACAGCAAGTATCAGAGCACAGGCTTCCAAGTGGCCAGAATTCTTTTGTTAGTTGCATGGACCTCACTAACTCTCCAATCTTTGGTGAATTATTTTATCTCTTTGAGCCTCAGCTGATCTATCACATTTGCCTCAAAAATTTGGTGTAAGGATTAAATGAGATAAAACATGTGAATTATTTCACAGAGCGTCTGACACCTTGAGGGTCCAATTGGGTGGGTCCAATCTACTTTCAAGATGCCTGGGTACTTGCATACCATCCAAGAAATTTTGTTGGTAGTAGATCAAATTACCCAACCAATCCTTTGCTCAACTTGAGGGACTAGAGGGCATAAGTCTGGCTTTATTTAAAATGGGTGCTTCTGAGATAGCTCCAAGTCTCTTATTGTCAAGATGGTAGCTAATAGAGCTGATTCCCTATTTTGATTTATTTTATTTTATTTTATTTTATTTTATTTATTTCCCATTGGATGAGCATACCCGAAGGAATATCCCAAGGAATTATCTCTATCCATGATAAACCATAATCTGAACATCTTATGCCCCTGGGCTTCTTTCCTAGTCAGAGGAAATGTGCACAAACTTAATAACAGGTCCAAATGCAAAGGAGCCAGAGTACTGTGCTGCAGGAATCAATAAGGCCTGCTCCTCCATCCAGCAAATGAGAGCCCTGCCCCAACATGTTGATCTCCCATTAATTCTGGCTGACCAGCGGAGCTGAGGCCACCAGCACGCCCAGGAACCCAGACCTCCAACCCGTTGTGGGGCAGAGTCGAACCTCCCCCCAAAGGTTAATGAGGCGATTATGTTTCTGGTTAAAGATGAGAGCAGACAAGGCCACTGGGTTCATTATAACATTTAGAATACCAGAGCGCTTCACAGGAGAAGGAAAAGCACAGGAGAGGGAAAGCAGAAGAAGGAAGCCTGATCACAAGTCAAGAAAATGACAGAAGCTGGGGGTGGGACACACCTGTAATCCCAGCATTCTGAGAAGCTGGGGCAGGATGATAAAAGCCCAGTCTGGGCAAGGTAGTGACTTAGGGAGAGCCTGTGTCAAAATTAAAAAAAAAAAAAAAAAAAATGGAGCATGTAGCTCAGTGTGAAGGCTGTGGGTTCAATTCCCAGGACTGAAAAAAGTTAAAAAAAAAAAAAAAAGACGAAGAAGAAGAAATTGATAAAGAAGCCTAAAATCAAAGATCTCATGCTTAGCTTATGAGAGAAAAGTTGTGTGAACTGTAACAGGGACGTTATATAATCTTGTCTGATCTTGGGGCTTGAGAATGACTTCTCTAAGGAGCAACCACACACAAAATGAGTGTGTGGGGATACAGTAAGAAGGGGAAAGCTAGAGACACAAGCTAGGGAAAGGCCCTGGGTCAGGAGGCTGTTGTGCAGTTCTGTGAGATGCAGTGTGTCTGGGTGTTAAGGCAGAGAGGGCAGGTCTCATCTTTGCTGCAGATTGTGGTCTTCAGCCCTGAAGCAAAAAAGAAAAAGGAAAAAAAAAGACTTTGGAAGAATTTACCCAGTATTCTTTTTCTTTTCTTTTTTCTTTTTCTTTTTTTTTTTAATTTTAAAGAGAAGGAAAGTAAGACATTAAAGTAAAACAGTATTCTGAAAGCACCTGGAAGGAAGGAGTTAGTAAAAATCAACTGAGCTGGGCTTGATTAACAGTCTAGATATGGTGATAGGAAAGGATTGAGCAAAAGGAAAGTTTCTAGGATGACTCTTGGACTTTTGTCTTTGCAGCTGGACCAAGCTATAGAAAAACCTTCCTCAATATCCAGCAGCGTAGGACCAGAACAAGACCCCTACCTAATCCGGGCCTGCACTTTGACTGCTAGCTCTGTCAGCCTGCTTGGCTAGACAAAAGAGGGGAGATGGAGATTCCATTGTGCTGATATCTGCAGTGCTCACGGCGTGACTGGGGAGGCCTGAAAGTACATGCTTCGTAGGTTGACAACACTTCATAGTATGCATGCCAGCTCATATCGGCTATCTCTAATGCCCAGAGGTCGGGCTTAAGCACTCTAAGGGTGGAGGACAAGTGTGTTCTCATTGCTGTATAAGGTTAAGAAATCAAAGGTGTAAGACTCCCCTCAGGTGTCTTGTTCACCATATGTTCCCTGGAACTGGACTCAGGACATAGCAGGTCATCAATACACATTTGCTGAATGACAGGAGACTTGCCATGCCCAAGATAACTTAATGCAGGACATAAACTAAGGGTTTCCACCCAGACTTCTGACACAAATCATTGCTTCCGTGACACTGAACTTAAGTCTTTTTAGGAAGGGACGTGTGTAGAGCAGATCCTGGCAGGGACACCAGCAATTAGGCATACGAGGTGCAGCTGGCCCATTTTGGGGAGTGAGTTTTCCAGAAACTTGTCCCAGGTACTCATCAGGTATATGCTGTGAGTTGGAGACATTCTTGGTATGAACCAGGCTGGTTTTCACAGATGGTAAAGAAATCATCCAGTTCCAAAAGCAGAGGGTAGCTTTCCCCTGAAACAGGAGTAGCAGAGACACTAATATCCATCCTTTTGTCACCTCTGTGTATACCGAACTCATCGTGTGCCTGCTTAATTTGCTGCTAAGGATTAGATTAGAAGTGGGACTAGAACACCAGGCACTGTGGCACATGCCTGTAATCCCAGCACCCTCAGTGGCTGAGACAGGAAAGTCAAGAGTTCCAGCCTAACCTGGGTAATTTTGTGAGACCCTGTCTCAAAATAAAAAATAAAAAAGGATTAAGGATATAGTTTTGTGCAAAGTCCCTGAATTCACTCCCCAGGACAGCAACAACACCAAAAAATTGGGACTAAGTTACAGGATATTGGCAGCTTTCCTTCTGGAATGATTTTGCCCATTCGTGCTGTGATAAGCAATAACACTCTCCCCATCTCTTCACCATGAATAGTGCTCCCTTCTTAAGAAATTCTCTAAATTTTATACATTAATATTGGAACTTTTTATTTCCTTAATCACTGAATATGACCATTTTAAATGTTTATTACCCATTTGCATTAATAGTTTGTAAAATTTCATATTTTGGCAATCATTTCCTCTATCCCACTCTCTTAGGGTTAAGTTTTGTCAGTCTTTATTCTACCTATAAAAGTAGCATGTGCTCACTGCAAAATATAAAAGAATGCAGAGAAGAATACAAATAAAGATTACTAGAAGTCCCACAACTCAGAAAGGATCACTAATTGATTTTGTTTCCTGGTAGATAACTAGGGCTTTTTTTTTTCCTTTCATTGATTTTTAAGTAGTTTTTAAAACATGAAGGAAATTAATTCCTTATCTAGCATGTTTTTTTAATCCCTGTCTATTTGGTTTTTTGTTTATGGTGATGATATGTTTTTACATAAAATGTCAGTAGTGTTTACAAAGCTAGCTTCATCATTTTTTTCTTGGTGTGTGTTACACTAATTTTATGTCTAGAAAGTTCTTTCTCATTGTAATAACTGTTATATTTTTGATATATTTTTAAAATTTAATTTATTTAAGATTGGTTCTGCTGTAGAATGCTATAGAATGAGATGTATAGGAATGATTTGAATTTTTTTCCAAATAGCCAACAATTTTCAATGTCACTCCTTGAAAATCCATCTTTTCTTGTTGGCAAGTTGCTTCCTGTATCATAAATTAAATGCTTGTATACACGAAGGAATGTTTCTGGACACTCAATTCTTATCCATTGATCTGTTCATTCTTTTTGTCAATAGCATATTGTTTTAAGTGCCATAGCTTATGACACTTCATTATTTCCTACTGCCAGGCTCTTCTCCTAAACCTTTCCTCAAAATATTTAACCATTCTTATTTTTCATAGAAATTTCAGGATTTTTTAGTAAATGTGTATTGATATACAATTTTGTGACTGTTACTGAATTTCAGCCAATTTGGGAAGAGCAGACAACACCTATTCTATCCTATTCTATTCTATTCTATTCTATTCTATTCTATTCTATTCCATTCCATTCCATTCCATTCCACTGTATCCTATTCTGTGATATGTGGATCACATTTGACTTATTTTTTAAATAAAGTTTTATTGAAACATATGTTTGTTTATATGCTGTTTATGACTGCTTTCCTGCTACAGTGGCAGAGGGGCTGTAATATAAACCGCATGGCCAAAAAGTCTAGAATATTTAATAACTTACCAATATTAACTTATTAATATTTAATAACTTACCAATCTCTCTCTCTCGGGCTCTCTATCTCTCTGGCTCTCCGTCTCTTCTCTTTCTCCTCACCAATCTTCATCTCTCCTCTCTTCTCTTTCCATACTTAAATATTATTCATTATTAAGTGCCAGCTAAGATCTGTGTGAGACCTAACCTTCCTATCATACTCTTTTCTCAGCCTTTAAGCCTCTGGGCTCCATGTCTGGGACCACTGTACCCCTTTACCTTCTAACTTGTTGCTGCTAGTGGCCAGTGGACACAAGAGTTTTATAAACCGGTAGTGTAACAGGGGCATCTGCTGTGTCCACTGCCCATCAGGACACCTCAGATTTGCAGTTCTGGGTGAGAGAAAAAGAGGGTCACTGGAGACTTTGGCTTTGAAATGACCAATAGGTAAAGGCAATATTTGGGTATTGGGTTCAATGGGTTTCTTTAAATCTGAGGTCATGCATTTCCTCAGCTCCACTGGAATCTTCTATATGTTTCATAACAAGATGTGTGCAGGGTTGTGTCTTAAGCAGGGAAGACTGGTATATTGTGAGTGCATTTTATAGACTACATTATTTTCATCCCTCTGTGGCCTTGGCTTAGTCTGCTTTCCGAAGGTAAAGAGCTTGAAAGATTTAACATTTACCCAAACACACTCCCTTCTCTCTGTTCTTGACCTCTTCGAACCATCACCCTGGGAAGTCACAAAGGAGAAAACTTACTGCTATTCAACTTCATTTGAGGGACCTGGCTGAGAACCTCAGGCAACAGAGCTGGTGTTCACCGGCTTTGGATAACAGGAAGCATCGTACAAAACTGTTGGAGCATCTAATGGTGAGTCTAGCAGAGGACTCGTTTGTTGGGGACCACAGATTCACAGTGGCTACTTTTGCATACTTCCCTGAGGGATAAATGGAGGTTTGAGATTATCGGTATCACCCTTTTGAGATATTCCATTAACTCTTTAGGGTTGGGTCATCCTCTCCCAACCACTAAAACTAAACTAAAACCACTAAGATTAAAACGTATTCCAGGACAAGATTCTTCTTAGCATAAAATCATCTCTGCCCTCTTGAGTCATCCCAAGATTATCCATTTCCTGCTGAGTCATTGACCTCTGAATCTTCTGCCGACCTGGAATCTTCTGCTAGACCCTCCTGTTACTGTATACACTCCATAAATCTTGGCTGGCTTGGAGTGTCTTTGTCTCTGCCCATCCTGAGACACTGACCTCCCAGCTCCACTTCATGCATTACTAAATTTGTCTCTGTTTCTTATTTCATTCTTTCACCATAACCCTCATACAGGGAGTTGTGGATCTTGGCCAGCTCCCTGATACTTGTTTACTTATTCTCACAACCA
Organism: Dasyprocta punctata; assembly: GCA_004363535.1. Lineage (NCBI taxonomy): Eukaryota > Metazoa > Chordata > Mammalia > Rodentia > Dasyproctidae > Dasyprocta > Dasyprocta punctata. The sequence goes on from RJWM01020053.1 coordinate 12,726, forward strand.
GAAGTGTCTGTTACATTGCTGATAGGTGGCAAACATCATGCCAGGCACTGGAGCAGAGTGGGCATCGTGAGAGCCATGCTGTCACTCAAGAATTAGCACCAGCTGGGGTTTGAAGTACAAAAAGGAAAGCACACACAATATCACACAGCACAGAGAGGGCTAACACAACAGCAGAGGGTTTGATGATGTCAAAGAGCAGGAAAGCTCTTTTCAAGTATTGTGTTTGGGCTAAAATATGATGAGCAAGTAAGTGTCATGTGATATGTGCATGGGCCTGTATGTGTGTGTGTGTGAGTGTGTGTACACACGCTAGGGGCAGGCAGACTGTAGAGCAAGAAATTTCCAAGAGAAGCAAATAGTAGCATACTTTCAGTCTGTGCTGTGGGGATCTGGGCAGAAAATAGACTTGCTTGTCTCATAGAATCTAGACCTGCGCTTCCATGGTTTGGCTGTGGGAAGTACAGGTAAAAAGCAAAACAGAGGACAAGTAGAAGAACAGGACCGTGAGCCAGAGGTGGGACTTTGCAAAGGGCAACAAGAGCTGGGGCCTGGAATGAACAGGCTCCTCATCTTCCCTCAGTTGCTGCTTTTGCCCCGTGATAACAACTGTGATTTCCAGTGTTTCCTGTTTAGAAACCGTTGTAGCCACCAGCTCCTATTCTTGCTTCTAATGGGTGCTCAAAAGGCCAGGGTCAGTCAACTGGGAGAAATTCAGCAGCACAAAAGAAATGGGCCAGAATTAAGAAGTAAAGAAAAGGCAAGCAAGCAAGAAAAAGGAAAAGTCTAGCATTTGTACATCCTTTGGCAAGCTCCAAGTTGAGAATTAGGAAGGTAAAGATTTAGGAGACACTATCCTCTTTCGTGAACCATCCACAGAACAATGGAGGGTGCCAGAAATGTGAACAACCAATGGCTTTCCATAGCACTAACAGGAGTAATAAGATGTGCAAAGCAAAATTTTCACACTCCTAGTGTCAGCCAGGGGTGCACCTTCTTGTGAGTGGACAGGAGTAGCAAAACCAGAGTGACCCTATTCATTTATTGAGTATCCACTGCACTCCAGACATGGTCCGCACCCCCATGGAACTTCTGGTCTAGAAAGGAATGCAAGTAAACAAACAGACTAACACACTGCAGTGAGTCCTCCAGATGGGCAAGTGTAAGGTGTGAAGGGAAGCCCAGGAAAGGGGCACCTTGCTCAGGCTCCAGGGACAGTGTGACTTGCTGGTTTGCCTGAAATGGGTGTTATGATTTAGATAAAAAGTATTCTCCAAAGTCCTCATGTGTTTGGAGGGTGCTTGGGTCTTAAGGGCTCTGTATTCATCCATTGATGAGTTCAGAACTGAATATTCTGTTAAGAGGGGCCTGGCTGAAAGTGGGCCACTGGGACAGAAACTGGAAGGGTTCTTTCTTGTTCCCAGCTCTGCCCTTTTCTCTCTGCTTGTTGGCTGCCCTGGGTTGAGCATCATTTTCTCCTCCACACTTGTCTGTCATCTTGCTTGTGCTTTGGAGCCAGCTGATCATGGACTGCAATATTAAGCCAAAATAAACCTCCTCCTTTATGTTGTGAATGTTGGATATTTTGTCTCCATGACAAAAAAAAAAAAATGACTATGACATTGGAGTAGTAGGTGGTGAGGCAAAGAGAAATTAGTGGAAAAGATGTACTCTGGGTTAGAGAACAGTGCTTATCCCAGTGTTGGGATCACCCAGAGGGAGAGAGAGCTTTTCGGGTTTGGAGGCAGTGCAAATAGGGCTGTGGCATGGACTCCCAAGCAGGTAGTGCCAGGAAAGAACTCCAGTCAACTGCGTGGGTACCGCCAACTCTGAGTAAGGCCAAGAGCATTCATTCCTTCTTCAAACATGTTGAGGTCTCCTCAAAAGCAACCTCCTTTCTCACTCTTGGTTTGCAGGAGCTGAGATCTCTGGGAAGCAGGGAGACATTAGTATTTCCAGGTGGAGGGTGGAGGAGCTTCCAAGCAGGGGAACACGGAGCCTGGAATGGGGTGGTCGTTGGGCTCCTGGATTCTGCTCGCAGAGCTGGTGTGACTCTCCCCTCTGAGCAGGCTGTCTGTGTGGTAGACACGGGCTGAGCCTATATCCACATCTCATGCCCATGGCTAGTGAGCATTTTAACTTTTTAATTTTAATTTTTCCTTATTAGTATGTAAAAATTATACTATAAATGTCTAAGTACAGTGTGATGTTTCAGTATATGTATACAACATATACTGATCTAATCTGGGTAATTAACATTCCTATCTTCTTGTCATTTCTTTATGATTGAAGGTTTTGATGATTACTTCTCTCCTAAATCATCATAAATACATAGTAGGAAATCATAAACTATAGCCCCCCACCCACTGTGCAGGAGAACCCCAGAACTTATTCCTCTTTCCCGAAAGTGTTTTGGTAACTGTTATGCAACCTCCCCTGATCGCCCTTCTCCCCCCAACCTTCCCAGGCTCTAGCTATCACTACTCCACTTGCAGATAAATTTGTTTTACCCTCCACATTTGGGGGAGAACATGCAGTATTTGTCTTTCTAGGTCTGGTTTGTTTCACTTAACGCAATGAGCTCCAGTTGCATCTGTTTTGCTGCAATGACAGGACTTCAGTCTTGTTTGTGGCAGAAAAATTCTTCATCATGTCTGGATACTGCATTTTTTCCTATCCTCTTATCTGTTGGTGGACTCTGAGTTGATTCTGTACCTGGCCAGTAAGGATGCAAAGACAATCCTTCTTCAGGGACTGGAGAATTTGGGTGGTGATCAGAGGGCTGAGGCCAGGCTCAGCTAAAAACTGAGGGCTCCTGTGTTGTACCAATCATATGGCCCTTCAGGATGCTACTGTGTGCAAAGGAGTCTAAACAAAATATTTGGGTCAAAATCTCCCAATACCTCTGCACAGTGATAACTCAAGCCTGATTTATATTGACTTAAGAAGACTAATATGACATTTCTTGCACACTTGAATTTGTGGAATAAGATGGGAGTATACTAGTTAACTGTCTCATTACACAGTATATGAGATAAAGAGAAAAAAAATGAAATGAAAATATTTACCTACATGCCAAATTCTCAACTCTTGAATTTTAATATACTTTTCCTTTTTGCTCTTTGGACTTTGGTTTTAATTTGGCATGTGTGTGCGCATGCGTTGTGAAATTCTAGTTTTGTTGTAAATACAATTTTATACTTTGCCTTTTCACCTAACTTTATAACATAGACATTTTTTCTGTTATTCTATTATAGAAAAACCTTTATGTATTTCACTACATAAGATTTAAAACATTCAAATATTAAAAATTACTAAAAGGCAAACAAGCAATAGTACACTAAATTTTCATCAAATCTAGTGTGAGGGAAGTTAAGGCAGGAAAATCCCAAGTTCCAGCCCAGCTTTGGCAATTCAGCTACTTAACAAGACTCTGTTTCAAAACTAAAAAGTAAAATAGGGCTGAGCATGTAGTTCACTGGGAAGGTTCTGGGTTCAATCCCTAGTACTGAAAAAGTAATAATAAGAAAAGTTAATTTTTATTGTGTAAATTACATACAACTGCTACTAAAAAAAAAGATAAAGAAGCCAAAAGACTATGTAAGCAAAAGGGAATCCGTGGAAAGTGTTAAAAGAGGAAAACACACTTGGTCAACATAAAAAAATTATTTATTCTCCCTAGATTCTAAATGATTACAAATTAAAGCCTTGATACACCGTTCATTTTTTATCATGTTAGAAAAGACTTCAAAATGTTTCTTGCTTAGAAGTATAGGGTTAAAGTAAAAGTACAGAAATACAAATTGGTACAAGGTTTTGAGGAAACTAAAGTTATGTATTAAAAGCCTTAAAATTTTTCATTACTTTAGTTTGGTTACCCCATGTCTACTGTTTCTCACCATAGGATGTAATCAGGGTGACTGTAAAGATTTATGCACAGGGATATTCATCACAGCATTATTTATAATGGTGAAAAATTGAAAATAACCTAATGTCCATCTGTCAGGGATTGGTTAAATAGACTATTATGGAGTCATTAGAATTTAGAAAACTGCATAACAACATTGAAAAATGACTTCTCTCTTTCCATAAGTTTCTACCATTACTTCTCCTAAAATGCAGGAGGTGGTTTGGAAGTGAGTTAACTTACCAGTTTTTCTACAAATAAGATGGATTTGTCTTTAGTGGCTTTGAATGATCCAGGTTTTGCAAACCCCTAAGCTTAAAGCACCCATGAATAGTGTGCCCCACCCACCTGGCACTGGAGAGTTGCATAACTGAGATATAGAGGACTGGACCCAGTACATGGGACCACAGAATGCAGGGTGCACACAAGACATTCCTTCCTTCCTTCCTTCCTTCCTTCTTTCCTTCCTTCCTTCCTTCCTTCCTTCCTTCCTTCCTTCCTTCCTTCTGCCTGCCTTCCTTCCTTCCTTCCTTCTTTCTGCCTGCCTTCCTTCCTTCCTTCCTTCCTTCCTTCCTTCCTTCCTTCCTTTCTTCTTCCTTCCTCTCCCACCCACTCCCTTCCCTCCCTGTTTATATGTGGGTGGGGTATTCTTCACTCAGCCTCCCATTGCAAACTTAGGCAAGTCAGTCTTGAAAATTAGATAAATCTTACAATAGCATGAGCTCACAAAAACAGTCTCCAGTTATTAATTTGAAAAACCCAGTGCTAAGTAATCATCATTTTCCAACTTGTTCCCCAAGCCTGCCTCTTACCCCCATAGCCCCCACCTGTCAATCTGGGACAGATGGGCTGCCAAGGACATCCTCCTTTATGCTCACCTCCTTTCCTGCTTCCAAGCAGATGTTTCTTGGACTTTTGTAGCCACAGCAAGGGACAGGAACACTGGAGGCTTCAGTGGAGAGTTGCATGGCTGGCAGATAGTTCTGGCCGACCCGGGCTCTTGAGGGCTGCTCTGGGGTTTCCTCTCTGAAGAGCTTTTCTGTTTCATAGGCGATGTGCCTTCTCCTGGCTGGTAGTGCTGTGCCTCAGTGCTCAGTATCCTGGGATTTGTCCCGTGGAATCACTCTGCTGGGGTGGCTGTGCCATTCAGGCTGGTGCCCTCTCCTACATGGCCCAGGAGAAGCATTGCTGGAGACCTAAGGAACAGGGCTAATTCCATTCTACTAAAACTCTTCCCTTTCCTCTGCTGTCAAATCAAGCAGGTCGATTGATTGGAATTTCCTGGTGTAAGCAGCCACCAGCACCAGTGTCCTGTCCTGGCTCCAGAACACACATCAGTCATCTCTGTTGAAAGACTTCCATCTGTTTTGAGGAGGTACGCTGGACTTATAGCCATATTTTTCCAACGAAATTCACCTTACAGATTCTCTTCCATCTTTGTTTTCATAACCCCTTTTAAATCATCGATGTGATGGAGGGATTCAGGAATTATGTGACCAATCACCCAGCACTTCATCTGAAATGTGCACATGATAGGAAATGCAGCATCTACAGAGTTTGTGCCTTATCCAACTTTGAAAGAGGAAAGACCCATTTTAACTTTCTGAGTCAGGCTCTCTGCATTTTCTTTTACTCCTCTGTAAAGCTTTAGTTATGTCAGACTTGCAATTCCAATACATGCCTTTCTCCCTCCATCCGCCCTTGCTCCTCTAACCAAGTGAATGCCTCTCTATGGCACAGGGCTGCTAAACTGTCTCCCTCTCCAAGATACAGCAGCTAGATTATTCTGTTGTCCTTTTCCAGGACATTCCTCAATTGCTGAACACTCCCTCCCAGGCTAAAGAAGTAAGGCCTCCCTTCACCAGGCATAAATCATCTCAACCCTCCCCACAGCACATTACTCAGGGCCTGGCACAAGGTAGGTGCTCAGGAAATGTAACAGGTCAAATCTCACCCTTTATACATGACATTGACCTCAGCGAGGGTATTTAGAGGGTTGGGTCATATAAGGTCAAGGTCCCAAAGAAAAGAGGTAAACCCAGATGGTAAGTAGGATCAGATGGGTTCTGAGAAGCCAGGAGTGTTGCAGAAGAGACTTCAGTAATCTTTGGCATCCTGAAGACTCAAAGAGGCAAAGACCCACCAGGGCAGAGCCTACTTGCTGAATTAATCACAAGGCTCAGGTTCGGGGAGATTAACCAGACAAATGTCGTGTGGTGGTCAGAGAGGGTTACTGTGGTGCTGCAGAGTAAGTACATCATTCATGTCAAGATTAATGTCTCCTGACCACTGAGTCTATTCAGGACCTCCCCATGTCGTATTTCTGTTCACTCACTCCTCTTGTCTGCTCACCTGGTTGCACATGAAAGCCAGAAGATGGCTGCACAAAATTAGAAAATCTCTGAGAAACCTCAAGGACCCACCAGACACTGGCTGTAACTTTGAGCCAATGTATAAAATGAAGAAATGAAGTAAGTAGCTTAGTTGGTTAATCAGAAAGATCTAGAAAAAAAATTCCAGTGTTTTGTTTTTTGACATCCCATCTATGGGATTAGGTTCAAATTATTCATCAGTGAATAGGAGATGTGTCTGCATATGGAAGATAGGAGTACAATTCTATCAAAGATAAATAGGAGACAGCTGACTGCAAGTGGGGGGAAAATAGATGACTGTCCCATTTGCATGTGGACACTAGCAGAGGAAGGTCTGGCATTCAACTATAGGAGGCATTTAGGATGCGTAGATTGCTGCAAGGAGAGCAAAGGCATTTCTTTTGAATCTGGGTATTCACAGCATGTGTACCCGTTTGCCTTGGATTCATCTTCATTTGGATTGACTTAGGGCAGGGGTCAAGAAGGAAGCTGAGAAAGGTGTAGACTTAGCCTTGCTATAAGCACAGAAAATCTGTCTGGAGAAAGTATGATGAGGACTTAGAAATTACTGGATAACTCTATTAGTTTGAACAATGACAGTTGAACCAGCTGGTTCAACTGCTGAGACCCCTGACAAAAAGAAAAGCAGATCGCATCGAGGGTGTGCACAGGTTTCTACATCTTTTAGGAAGCCAGCATGCTTCCTCCTCTGGCTTCACCAGGAGCAAACATCCTGAAAGGGCCCAGTGGCGGCACACATGATGGACAGGTAGGACCAGGGATGTGGAAAAGTCCAAAGCAGCAGTGACAATATGAGCCAACAGTTGGTAAGTTAGATGAACTAGCACTGTGCTACGGGACATAGCATGCAGACACATTGAGTAGAAGTGGGAGGTGGGGCCGCTTTTTGCTAGTTATTTATTTATTTATTTATTTTTAATCAAAGAGAGAACTCCAGCAACAGAAGACCAGCTCCCACATTCACCCCATACCAGCACAAATCCCACTATAATATTTCACTGGAGTCCACAACACATTTCCGGAATCCGACTTGGACCTACCTCAGAACTGCAGACACCAGAGGAATTTTACTACTTTAATTTTTCTCATTTTGCCTAATTGGTCCTTCCTTTTCTGGCCAGTTGAGGTGTTTTGTTTTGTTTTGTTTTGTCTTGTTTTTTTTTTTTTTTTTTTTTTTTTTTTTTTTTTTTTTTTTTTTTTTTTTTTTTTTTTTTTTTTTTTTTTTTTTTTGCGGCACCAGGGATTGAACTCACAACCTCATGCCTGCCAGGGCAGGCGCTTAAGGCACTGAGCCAAACTCCCAGCCCTGATTTTTTTTTTTTTTTGAGGCAGGGTCGCACTATGTAGCTCAGGCCAGCCTTATGCTCGCGTTGTAGCCCAGGCCGGCCTCGAACTCACAACGCTCCTCCTATCTCAGCCTCCCGAGTGCTGGGATTAAAGGCGTGCGCCACCACACCCGGCTTGTTTTGTCTTGTTTTGTTTTTTGTTGTTATTTTTGTTTTTGTTTTTCTTTTTCTTTCAAGGCTTAGATTTCTTACCCTTCTTTTTGTTTTCTTCTATTCATCTTTTCTCTCCCATATCAGCTAGCTCACTTAACTTCAAGATATACTTTCTTGTAAGTAAACATTGTCTTTCTCTTTCTGGTTCACTTTGATACTCCTTTGCTTTCTCTTCCATTCTTTCCCTCTTGTGTCCTACAGTTTCCCTAAACTTTGGTGATCATCCTATGCCCTCCAGCCTTTCTCCTACTATATTGGACCTCATTCATCTCTCTTTCTTGTGTCCTGTCTCTCTTAACACTCCCCACCCCAAGCTAAAATCACTCGACTAAGGGAAAAATCATTGCATGCAAGCTTCTGGTATATGTCAAATTTTATTGTGTAACTGCGGGATTTTCTCCCATGGTTAAAAGTATCAGCCTAGTAGTTATCACAGTTTGGCAGTAGCCAGGACATGCTTGATACTGTTGTCATTGCTAACTGTACTACTTTAGCCAGGATGTCATACCTCTTATAATCAGTTTTTTTCCCTTGTATGACAACACTGCAATTGTTTGGAGCCATAACCATTGCCATAGTCTAGTACCAAAGGACTGGGTGTGGAGCCAAATAGATAGCAACTTCTCCTCCCTAATATATTGGGAAGGCAGGTTCTTGGAATAGACACAAAGACCAAGAACAATCTACAGCTAGAAGATATCCCTGAGGAACAGACATTTTCTAAGGAAGTCTCGATACTAGGGATAAAGCTATCTACCCTAAGAAATCTACAAGCTGAAGCACAGAAAACAAATCCCAACAAGCAAGGGCTCCGTGGTGGTCAAGGCATCTCCCTGTGCAGGGCAAGCTTTGCCTCTTCTCCATCTATCTTCATCCATCCAGGCTTCTGCACAATGCCCAGAAGAAACTCTCACTAGTGTCTTCATCAAATGTCTCTGGGAAATGACAATGTTCCATGCTTTCTTAGTGACTTCCAAGTATTCCATTTTGTAGCTGTACCACATTTTCTTTTCCCATGCATCCATCCATGGAAATCTAGGTTGGTTCCACATCTTGGCTCTCAGGAAAAGTGCTGTTCTACACATGAGAATGTAGGTGTCTCTTTGACACATTGATTTCATTTCTTTGTTTGTACACTTAGCAATGAGATTGCTTGGATCATGGGGTAGTTCTATTTTTAATTTTAGGGGGAAAGTGTCAGGCTGTTTAAAAAAAATAAAGTTTCTCAAAGACCTGAAAAAACATATTTTCAACTGGAGTCTCTAAAAGACAATCTGCTATTCTAGTGTCAGCCTTTCTTTCTTTGAACTTAGGACCTGCCTCCCTGCCCCACCAGTGTTTACCTGTGTGTTTGCTTTTCTGGACCTTGATAAAGTTTTATAGAATGTCTTCCACCCTTAGGTCCTACATAATTCTTGTTAAATAAATTTCCAAACAATTTTGTGTTTGGGGATGTTCTAATAACTGATGACCATTTATTATTACACTGACCAGCTGGTTATTTCTAATAAAATAGTGGTTATTTTTATATTTTATCATGTAATGTCTCATTTATTCCAGTAGCTTTATATTTGACTCTTTGGGTTTTTCTAGGTAACTGAACATATCATAAGCAAAAATTACAAATAAAATTTCATTTTCTCTTTTCCAGAATATATTGTTTTCTATTCAGATTTCTGTGTGTCTGTGCATGCAAGAGAGAGGAAAAGAGACAGAGACAGAGAAAGACAGAAACATAGAGAGAAAAATAAAAATCTTTTCAACAGTTTCAATTCACTGAAATAAATTATAGTGGAATTATCTTTAATTCCTTAAAGGATTAATAGTCCCACCTATAAAACTTTCTGATCTCAACATCTTTATGGAACTATTTCCTAAGCAAAATTTGTATTTTTTTAGAGTTTTTGATTTATTTATATTTTCCATACTTCATTAAACTATCTTAAATGTGTCTCCCCGAACATTATCAATGTTATAGTTTCTGTTTTTAGCAGTGTTGTTCATAGAAATCCTGAAAAGTCTATAAATCTCCTTCAAATTTGTGATTATATATATATATATATATATATATATATATATTCTCACTATTTTGGTCTCATTTTTCCTTGATTGGATTTCTTGGTTTTGAATATTTTATTTATCATTTTGGAGCATCCAATCTCATTTACTTAGCAATTCTACTGACTGCATATTTATGCTTGTTATTTCTGCTAATTCCTTTGTCCTACTTTCCTGATTTTCAGTAATTTTTGGCTGATTAGTTGAGTTTAATGGTCAGAATATTTGTTTTAACTTTTGCCTTAGTAAAAAGAAAAGCATGTAAGATAATAATAAGTGCAGCTTTGGCCACAGCCCATAGATTTTCCCGTGTCATTGTCTCATTATTTTTCTATCATCTACATTTATAGTTGTATTCTATCTTTCACTCAGTTACATAGAATCATGTTTATTAAAACTCAAGTAGTTTCTTATTTAAAATTATGTTGTTTATATATAGTTTGTATTGCAATTAGATAATGCAGCCATTGCAACATTTTTAAGAATATAATCAGGACTGTATTTTAGAGTTCTAATGTAAATATTGGGGAGTAGGAAGAAAAATCTCAAGAATTAACTCTGAAAAATTCGATATATTACTATTAAGTCAACTTTACCAGTAACTGCTCTGGCTTTTGTATATTATGTAAGTTAAGAAAAAATATGGTACCAAATCAGAAAAATACAATTATAACTTATCACTAATATTGTGACTCTTTTCATTTATCTTTATATCTCTCATAGCTTTTCAGTATATATTGTGATTGAATATCATTCATAACAACAACATAACCATAGTAATAATACCTGACATGTGTGAAGTGCTAACAATTGGGCCATTAACATCCAATGTCTTCTTAGCTTTTCACTTGTCACACTGACTTTATGAGAATGGTCTGCAATTTGCAGAAGAGGAAACTGCCACAGAACACATCATGGAGGGCCAAATTAGGCTACATGGGTCACAAAAAAAATAACAAGTTAAATCATTATGAAAGTTTGTTCCATTTACTTTGTAGTCCAGGGCTGGTGCTATAGCGACTTCAAGTTGTCTTCAGGTGCACAGAATTCTTCTCAGCATTTTGTTATCCTCACCTTAAAGATCTAAATTTAAATCAGGCTGAAAGATTCAGGATTCAGAGACACCAACTAGCTTGTTTCCTTTGGTGTCTGACATGGGAAACTGATGAAGGCCCTGACCCCTACGGACACTCAAGTCACTCCAAATATGATTTTCTCCAAAGCCACAGTAACCCTTGAAATTAAGAGACTCTTACTTCCATGTGCACCTTTTATGGAGGCTGGATACTGAGATCCAGGGATTCATGAGTATGACCTGAGTCCTCCCTCTGGAGGCCTTGCCACCCGCTTGCAGGTGCTGTCCATGCCTGTCTTCCCTCTCTGGTATCTTCCTTAGAAAAGCAGGAGGCACATTCTCTTACCTCTTTGTCATCTATAAAGGTTCTCTGTTTCTTTTTTGGTGCCTATGGTTAATACTTAGCTTAATTGCTTCAGTGAACTTTTGGGACAGTGGGGAAGACTCTATATTTTGTTATGTGCTGCGGCCAACTTCCTTTCTTTTAAGTTTTTTTTTTTTTATTTAAGAGAAAAAAAGACACAGAAAAGAAAAACAAAAAACAAAAGAGACAAAGAACAACAACAAATCCAATACAATAACATTATAGGTTTACAAAAAGAGATTATAGGAATTTGACAATGGTTGTAATATTGCATATTGTTACCTTCAAAGGGGTTGTTTAGATTCACAGATACAGACATGTAAAATTGATCTAGTCATATGAGTATTAACTGTTCTTTTTCAATAACTAACACATTTAGTAGTATTTTAACTATCTTACGTATACATATATACAAATTTATGTCTTTTTCCTTTTCTCTTCCTTCTTTCCTCCTTTCCCCTTATAATACCTCTTGTTATCTTCAAAATAACTGCCCATACCATCAGGCATAATATAATCAAACAAAATAGTACAGAATAAAACCAATAAAAACAAAACAATGGAAGCAACACAGGACTTCAAAACAATAGTAAAACAACACTGGTTACCATAATGCCTCTTGTTATCTTCTAAGCAGTTGCTTATATCATTGGTAATAATACAATCAAACAAGTCAAAATAGAATAAAATCACTCAAAACAAAACAATGAAAGAAATACAGGGCTTCAAAACAAGGTGATCGAATATCAATAATGGCTACCATAATGTATTTTGTTATCTTTGAAATAGCAGTCCATGCCATCAAATACAATAAAATTAGACAAAACAAAATAGAATAAAACCAACCCAGAAAAAACAATGAAAACAATACAGGACTCAAATCATGATAATAGATTAACAATGGCCACTGCCTTCCCTTTTTAGACACTTCCTCCCCTTTCATTTTTACAATATGTATTGTGTATTTTGAATCCTACTAACTCCTTTAGTTTTTTTGTGCTAGGGAGATAGTGTGATGTTCACCTATGTGACTCTGGATCATTTCATCCATGAACATGATCTTAAATTGTATCCATTTACCTACAAGAGACTTGAGGTGATTTTTCTTTATAGCTGAGTAGCTTTCCATTGGATAAAAATGCCACGTCTTTCTTGTCCACTATGTAGCTAATGGGCAAGTTACCCCCACTTCTTTCTGGTTCCCTGTCACATAGAGCCTTGTTCTCTCTCCTTTGACTTTCAGTCTATGAAACCCCTTTCAAGTTTAATGTGTTTCTTGTATAAAGTATATTGATGGATCCTGTCTCCTGATCCACTCTGCTTGCATTTCTTTTTATTGGTGAATTGAGGCCATCTACATTAATGGTTAAGGCCAACATGTGCTGTCTCCTCTCTGCCATGCCATTTTCCTGCTGTTGGCTGCCTACTTTTCCTCTCTATTCAATTGTCTGCCTTGCTTGGTAATATCCCTTTGTCACTGTTTCTGGAGCTGTGGTCTTTTTTATCTCTCTCTAGAATGTCCTTCAATATTCTTTGTAGGGTTGGCTTGATGGTCATAAATTCCTTCAGTTGTTCTTTGTCATGGAAGTATGTTGTTTCTCCATTAATTTTGAAAGATAGTTTTGCAGGGTACATCAATCTGGGTTGAAAGTTGTTTTCTTTCAGGACTTGAAATACTTCACTCCAAGCTCTTCTTGACCTGATAGTTTGTGTTGAGAAGTCTGTTGTGATTCTGATGGACTTTTCTTTGTAGGTGATCTGTTTCTTTTCCCTAACAGCTTTTAATATTCTGTTTTTGTGTTGAATTTCTGGGATCTTGATTATTGTATGTCTGGGTGTAGATTCATTTTGATTATGGCTAGCTGGAGTTCTATGTGCTTCACTTATCTGAAAGTCACTTCCTTTTCCCATGCTTAGGAAGTTTTCTGATATTATTTCTGTAAATAGACTTTTAATGTCATTTGTATTGACCCCTGCTTCTTCACTCACCCTTTTTATTCTTACGTATGCTTCTTTGGGTTGTCTTGCTGCTGTTGAATTGTTACTTTCAGGTTCTTTGTTATTTTTAAGAGATCTTTCCTTTCACAATCACAAGCTGTAAACCTGTCTTCAAGGTTTGAAAGTCTATCTTTAGTTTCTTTCACATGGTTTTGCCAACATTTAATGGAGTTTTTAATTTCCTGGTTATCTCTTTAAATCTGTTTCATGTATTCTAAATCTTTTTTGTATTGTTCATTCAAAGTTTCTTTCATTTTCCTATGCTCCATTTTTCATCTATGTCTTCTTTAGAGATGCCTAGCAATTCTTTTATTATGTTTTTCATTTCTTCTTTTACCTGAGTTAGTATTTCTGTTCTAATTTCTTTTATAGCCTCATGAAGTTATTTCTTTACTTCAGTTTCCATCACCTCAGAAACTTCAGTTGTGTGACTCCTGATCTCATCTGTGTTTGCATCTCCTGGACTTGCTCTGCTTGAATTGGAGGCCAGAGACTGCCTTTTGCTTCTTTGTCTTGGCATAGTATTCCTGGGTTCTTCTGGACAAATGGGTACTGAGGTCTCAGGCACTCCCTGCATTGGCTACAGTTTCTCTGAAGTGAGACTGTTTGGTTCTTCTAGCCAGTGCTGACTATGGATATCTGATAGTGGCCATTGGGTTCACTGGTCCAGGGCTGTCTGCTACTTTTTCCAGCCTGTGTTGGTGCACCGATGACTGGTGGAGTGCACAAGGGGGTGGAGCCACCACTTGCAAACCTGGACTGGTCACCAACAGGATCCTCTACTACTGCCCCTGGGGTGTGTGTGAGGCTGCTGCCTCCAGATAAAGCTGGCTACCCACAGGGACCCTCTGAGGTGGCCCCTAAAATGCACATGGGGGTGGGGCTCAGTCTGAGCAATTTCCATGAGTCTGTGCCCACCTAGGAGCTGCTGGAGGAAGCCAGGAGCAATTCTGGTTCCAGGCTTTTCCAACACAACTCCAGATTGGTTCCAGGCCAATCGCTCTCTCCCACGGAAGGACGAAGTCCTCTGCACTCACCACCAGTCAGTTCAGTTTTCCAGGTGTGCTGTTCCCATCCACTGCCACTCTCCTCCAACGCTGTCTCTCTCTGTAGAGGCCTCCAGGGTTGCTGCTGCCATGTCACCTTGATCATGTGTCCCCAGGTTCCAGCAGCTCATCTCACAGTGGGTTTGGCTCCGGGCAAAAGTGCCACCAGCTACTGCCTTCTTCGTTCAAGTTTTTCTTTTTACTCTTTCTGTGGGCTTCAGTTCTCACTTTAGATTCTTCCTGGGTCCAAGGGACTGACTTCCTTCCTTCTTGTCTTCCCCATGATGCTATATCCCAGCATCTAGACTGTATCTCTCAGGGAGGCTGTTTACTCTGCTGCTTACTGTTCCACCATTTTCCCAGAAGCCAGACAGCTTCCTTTTTGGCCTTGTGCTATTTGTCTCTCTTGAGTAGGGTAGAAAATCTCCCACTTTTATGAGATGGAGGGAGAATAGAGAAAAAAGACGCACCAACACAAATATTTCAATATGTTAACTAGAGACTCAGATAAGATTGATTAAGAAAATTTTGAAAAAACAAAGGTATTTCCTCTAGGAGTTTTATGAATTATTATTTGAAGAATAGCATCTCCCCCCCCACACACACACACAAACTTTATCTTTTCTACTTGGTACAGGAAAACTATTAGTATAATAGTATTTTCCCTTTAATCTTATACCAGCATCATGGATTAAGTCTACTGTTAGAGACAATTTTGTCTTCCTCTATTCAGTTTTGCCTCTTTTTCTGTTTGTTGCCTGGTTTAAACTTTGAGGACAATGAAAAAAGTGGCCCCATGTGTTTACATTCCTGTCTCTGCTTACAAAAGGATGGTTCTTCTTCTTATTATTATTCCTATTTG
Organism: Dasyprocta punctata; assembly: GCA_004363535.1. Taxonomy (NCBI): domain Eukaryota; kingdom Metazoa; phylum Chordata; class Mammalia; order Rodentia; family Dasyproctidae; genus Dasyprocta; species Dasyprocta punctata. Next base: position 27,925 of record RJWM01020053.1, read on the forward strand.
GTCCCCAAGATCGAACTCACATCCTGGCACCTGCCAGGCAGGTGCTTAAGCCACTGATCTAAATCCCTGAACCAAAACAATGCTTCTAATATTTTACTGTTTTTTTTTAAATCTGTCCTAGCTCTTAATTGTGCCTTTAACAAGTATTTTCCACTGTGATAACTAGCTTCTAACAGTTTTAATGAAAATGTGTGTTAAAATTTATTGCCTTTTGTGATGATCACTTTTCCTGTTTAATCTTTTAAATTTGCTAATTGAAGATTGGTTCCCTAATGTTGGTTTAACCTTTTAGAGTGAACCATCGTTGGTCAAAGTTTATTACCTTTTGTACAATATTACATTTTGTTTCTCCGCATGTCTTTGCATTTCTGATCAAAAGTAAGCTTAGTTGATCACCTGTTTTCTTTCCATTTCACTGGTATATTGATTTTTTTTAAAAAAAAACTCTATATGTTTGGGGTGTGAAGTTAAATTAGGACCACAGAATTAGTCAAGGAGTTTTAACTTGTTATTTTTATGGCCTGGAACAGTTCATATGGAATAGGATCATTTTTATTTGGTAAGAATTTGATAGAACTTACCCATAGCATCATCTGAGCCTGCTACATTTTTAGGGACTGACATGTACCTCTCTATCACTTTATCCCATGGCTGTTAGTCTCTAGATACACTATGCCATCTTGAGCTGATTTTTATCAATCACGTGATCATTTAAAATTCACATCTATGAGCATAAATCAATATCTTTCATAGAGGTAAATGAAATTTCAAAGAAAGAACAGAATAGGGATGCATGAATAAAGATGGACAAGGGAATTGAAATCTTTGTGCCTACAGAGGGGATAATGGTGAAAAACAAATTAATTTTCCCCACAGGACTCAAGAAAGGTCTGGGACTTCAGGCAACAGTAGCTGAGGTTGCACATCTGTCCTGAGCAGTTAGATGCCACCCCCCATGCCTTTTCCAATCTCTTTGTCTTCCATGTGTGGCCAAGAAAATATCCCATTCCCATCTCGGCAGGGAATTGGAACTTGATTATCTTTAAAGTGGAGAGACTCCAGATGGAGAGAGTTGGCACAGTTGGGAGAGAAGGTGTTAAACTGAGAACAAAAGGAATAAGTAAACCCAGTCAAGAATGGTCCCTCACACAGTCTTCCCCTCAGACTATTCTCAGGGTTTCAGTAACTTGGTGTAACTCCTACTACCACATAGGAGACTATAGAATTCTTTTCTAGAAAAACAAAATGGCCATAAATTAAAAAAAAATTTGTAAAGCCTCTTAATAGAAGGAGATGTCCAATAAACACACAAACACTAGCAACCTGATTATGTCACAGTGGAGGTCCATAGTGGTTATATAGTGCAGATATATTGAACTTCCATTGAGTTTTAAGTCTTGCTTTTAAATTTGAATGAACAACCCAAAATCACAACACACAAGAGAAAAGACTCAATGTGAACCCCAAGACCAAAGCAAGGAGGGATCTAAAAAAAAAGCAAAGAAACAAATAGAAAAAACTTAGTGGAACAAATAATAGATGGACAAGAATAAAACACATAGTAGACTAATAGTGATAAGGGGATGAGTAATAAAAGTGAAAAAAATGAGAAACGTGTTAGACTCATCTAAGGGTTCCTATACCTGACCAATAGTTGAAAATTATGAAGAAAGGACCATCAAAGAGGTAAGACTAACTCTACAGTTTGGATCCTAAGTATCCTGCAGATATTTATGTGCTAAAGACTTGGTCCCCAGCATGGCATTATTGGGGCTGAGGGGGATGTCTTCAGGTGATGGAGGGTTTGCCTTTAAGGAGTGCAGGAGGACCCTAGCCCCTTCCTCTTCCCAAGCATGAGGTGGGCAACTTTGCTCCACCATGTGCTTCCACCCTGATATGTCAACACAGGCCCAGAAAGTGAAGGGATAAATAAATCATGGACTGCAACCTCCAAAACTGAGCTAAAACAAACTTTTTCTCTTTAGAGCTTGTTCACTCCAGTGATTTGTTACAGCAGTGGAAAGCTGACTACTGAGTAACTGCCAGATTGGTTGCACTTCTGAAGTGTACAATGGAATGAACAAAAGAAACAAACAAAAAAACAAATAAACTAAAAAGAAAGAGAGAAAGAAAGGAAGAAAGAAAACTACGCCATCCACAGCATCACAAAATTTCAGAACACCAGTGATTTTTAAAAAGCAGACCAAAAAAACCTCCAAAAGGAAAATCAAAACACAACAAGACTGGTTTTATATAATGGGATAGTGTATTGGTCAGTTTTCCTGCTTCTGGGACTTAGTGCCCCACACTTATAAACTAAAGGAGAAGAGGCTGAATTTGGCTCAGTTTCAGTTCATGGTTGGCTGGTACCAAGGGGGAAATATACACGGCAAGAGGATCTTGTGGAGGAAAACTGCTCCCCTCATGGCAACTAGGAAACAGAGAGAGAAGGGAAGAGCCAGGGACAAGTGTACACCCTTCCAGTTCATCCCAGTGACCCATCACCAAACAGACCCCACCTCCTGACAGCACACAAGCTCATCAATGAATTAATCCACTGATGAGTATAGGATGCTACGATTCAGTCACTGTCCAAAAGGCCCACTTCTGAACACAAGACTTCGAGGGATATTCTTGAGCTAAACCATGACAAATAGAAATAACATAAAAATGCTGCCTCTTCACTGCAAGCAAGGTGAACAAACTCACCCACAAAAGATTGCAGGAGAGAAGTCTCTGGGGGTAGGGAGCATATGAAGCACTTAGGTTGTGTCTGAACATCTGGAAGATTACTGACAGGTATGTGACAGACTTTTTGGAGCATTGAAGGAGAAATCACCCTATGCATAGAACACTATGTGAATTAGAAAACAAAACAATTGTTAATGCCAAAAAAGCAAAAAGTTGCTAGGAAACTATTATATGCTGCTTGGCTAGGCAGAAAACAATATGATTATAGTAATATAAACATTAATTACTGATATAATCAGAAATTATGATGTAGATATATTGATTATATGGAGGAAGGAAAGTGGAGGGTGGATATTGGAAAGTAAAAAATTTGTAACAAAATAAAAAATCAGTGGATAATATGTAATACCCATAAATCAAGAAGCAACAGCATTAACGTTACTTAGAAACAAGTAAAATCGTGAAAAGCTTTTCTTTATGGAAAGCAGGAGTGGGGAGGAGGGAGGAGTGAAGCAGGTCATTTGATACTGCTTCATTTTTTAAAACTATACGCATTTATTACTTTAGTAAAAATGAAAATATTTTAAATAGTTAAAAACATACTATATCGCAGCTCTATTTATAACACTGTTAATTGTGTTAACAGCTACCCTTCTGCAGACACATGATTAATGACAAAAGATACAGACAATTCTGTGGGAATAGGATGATCATTTTAAGCAGAGGGAGGAGTCAAAGGTGTGCATGTGCACATACACACACACACACACACACACAAACACAAACACAGGTCAAATTGAACCTTGGCTTCTGTGATGATCAATCTTACGTTTGAACTTGACAAGACCAATGGGATGTCCAGATATTTGGTCAAACCTTCTTCCTGACATATTTGTAATGGTGCATCCAGATGACAGTATCATCCAAAATAGTAAACTGATTAAAGCAGATTTTCCTCCCTAACGTGGGTGGACCTCATCAAATTATTCGAAGATCTGAGTAGAACAAAGAGGCCAACTGTTCCGTGAGTAGAAGTGCACTTTTCCAGCATAACTGCCTTAAATTGAGGCATCAGACTTTTCTTACCTTCAGTCTCAAATGGAAACACTGGATCTACTTGGGCTCAAGGTTGTAAGTTTCTATACTAGATCTTACACCCTCCTGGTTCTATACTAGATTATTGACCCTCCTGGTTCTCGGGCCTGGGACCCAGACTGAAGCTGCATCAGAATTCTCTTTGGTCTCCATGCTGCTAGGTGCAAATCTTGAGGCTTCTTGGTCTCTGTAATCAATTGAGATGACTGCTTGCAACAGACCTATGCATTTATCTACATGTCTTTGTATCTATCATACTGTTGGTCTTGTTCCTCTGGAGAACTCTGACTAAAACAACTCCTACCTCATATAATGTGCAAAAAATAATTTGAGATATATCATTGAGCTAATAGGATAATTAAATAAATCAGGTCCCTCGGAAAAAAATAGGAAAGGTCTTTATCATTGCATAGGCAAGTATTTAAGAAGATCAAAAAATGTACTAACTTAAAAAAAATAATATATTGGATTTTATTAAAACTGAGTATCCTTGTATGTTAAAAAGCACCATTAAAGGAAAGAAGAGACAAGTCACAGACTCAGAAGAGATATTTGTAACACAAGTATCGAACAGTAAATTTAAACTGAAAGTAGAAAAGGAGCTTACATAGATCAATTATAAAAATTCAGATAATCCAGTCAAAAATGAGAAATTTGAATAGGCCCTTCACAAAAGAGAATTTTAAAATATCCAGTAAACATATTAAAAAGTGTTCACTATCATTAAGCATCAGTAAAATAAAAATTAAACCTCAGTAAGACTCTTCACACCTAGCTAAAAGGCTAATATTAAAGACTCACATTGCCAAATGTTAGAGAAAATGGAGAAGAGTTAGAATTATTTTAAGGTACGAATGCAAATATACGTTGGTACAATTACTTTATGAAATTATTTGGCAATACCTTCCAAAGCAAAACATGCGTGTATTTTATGACCAAGAAATTTTAATTATCAGTACATATACATAAATACACACACACACATACACACACACATTCCTACCACCAACACCAAAAAGTGAATGTTCATATCCACAAAACATGCTACTAAATGTTTAAATCTCCATTCTTTAAAAAGCATCTGAATAGAAAAACAACACTAGAATGGATGAATAAGTTTTGGTGCACTTATGCAATGAAATACAACTCAGCAATAAAAACGAACCACATCTGAGTAGGGTCAAGATGCATGAACTCTTAGACATGAAGGTCTGGAAGAAACAATTAGCATGAGAGAGTACAGACTCTATGATTTCATCGATATGAAGTTCAAAACAGGCTAAACTCCTTTAATTATTAGGTGTAATTGCAGACCATGATGAACGTTTAGATTTTAAAAATTTATTACAGCAAAAGACACATTGCTATAAATCTGGTTGAAATAGCTTCCCTTACTTCAAACACACTGATTCCATTTTTAAAAAACAATTCTGGAAGTCGTCTTTCATGAGAATGTTTAGTTGCACTGTTGTAGCAGCTTCAATGTCCTGAATTAATTCAAAAGCTGTACCTTTTGTGGTCATTTTGATGTTGGACAAGGACCAGGAGTTGCATGGTGCCAGATCCAGTGAATAAGGTGGATGAACACATACCATATACTACATGCTTTTTATGTGACAGCAATTCCCATAAACATTGTGAATCAATTCACAGCATTGAGGTAGCCATGAAAATACACTCACATAACTTTTATATGCTGGAAACCAAAGTCATATGACTGGCTTTTTATGATATTTGCTTTTCTCTAGTAATCTGAAACTGAGCAGGCAATGTCTCCAAGGTGTACCAGTAATTTGTATCAGACAGTGATACATCAATGCAGGATGTTGTGAATGCTAGGAAAACTGTTTATTGGTTTGGTACCAGGAATCAAACTCAAGACCTTGTGCTTGCCAGGCAGGTGCTGTACCACTGAGCTATATCCCCGGTCCTAGGAAACTATCTAAAAAGTAATAAATAATAAATAACAAATAGATTAATAACAGAAAAAAGAGACTAAAGAAAAGTGTTTTAAGTAGAGAAAAGAGAGGAAGAACAACATAGAATAAGTGGATCAAGTGAAAGACAAAAAGTAAAACAGAGGACTGAACATAATAAAATCAAAATTACATTAACTATAAATGGGTAGATGACCCAAGTAACAAAGATCATCAAATTGGATGTAAAGACAAAAACCAACACCACCTGCTTAAGATTCATAAGTTTAATTATGAGGATACACAATGCTGAAAGTAAAAGTGTGACAAAAGACATTTATGTAAACTCTAAGCAAAAAGATTAATATAACCATACTAATACCAGCAAGAAACAGTGCTTAAAGTAGAGAGATACATTTCCTAGTGAAAAGGTGATGAATCCAAGGGAAAGGGTCATAATTCTAAACATGAAGGGGCACAGAAACTTACATCCCAAACACGTAGGAAGCACAACATTAAGGAAATTAAAATGAGGAGTAGAAAACATCAGTAATATGCTTTTCTTCATTCAATGTGATGAATAACTTTCAAGAATTTTACAATTTTGTACTTTACCTTCTTGAAATGAAAGCAACTTAGTGTATCGTCTCTCTTCACCTGCCATGATTTTGAGAATTTATGTTTTAATTCCATATTCATGAGTAAGGTTAGCCTACAGCATTTTTCTACATAGTCCTTGTTTGATTTGGATATATCTGCTATGTTAATCATATAAAATAATTGTATCTTCTTTTTGTCTTCCAAAAGTACTGGTGAAAGTTTAGGTTATCTGTTGCTTCATTGTTTAGTAGAATTTTTCTTTACAAATGATCTGTGCCTATTGTTTTCTTTGTGGGAGGATCTTAACTACTGATGTAAATTATTTAATGAGTGTAAGATTATTGAATTTTAATGTTTTCTATTTGCACATGTTAGCTGATTTTTCTAGGAATTTGTCCATTTCAACAAAATTTCCAGTATATTATCATAAAATTGAAAAAAAAACTCTTTTCTTTAAATATCTGTTGAGTTTGAAGTTTTATATTTTCTTTTGTACTCCTAAAAGTATGTATTTATGTTTTCTCTCTATGCTTTTTGCTAGATTTCGTGTTTTAATAGCCCTTCAAAACAACTTTTAGTAAATTCTTGCTTAGAGTTTAGTTTTTTTAAGTCTCTCTAGTAAAACATTGTTTCTTTATTAATTTTTACTCTTTTTTGTGTTTTTTTTTTTTTTTGTGGCACTGGGGATTGAACTCACAACTTCACGCCTACTAGGCAAGTGCTTCAGCCACTGAGCCAAACTCCCAGCCCCTAATTTTTATTCTTTAACACTTACCTCTTTTCCAATTCAAATTAACATATATATTATATGTATATTATATGTATATATATATATCTTTAGATACACCCTTATTTGCTTTCTGAGAGTTACTTTATATATATTTCACATTATTCACATTATATATTAATATTATTGATTCTTCTACTGAAGACCACTTGGTACTTCAATTCATGGCAGACAAAGTGGAAGGGCAAGCATACTCATGCAGAAGAGGCATGTGTGTGCCAGAGAGTAAGAGGTGCCAGGCTTGCTTATAAAAGCCTGCTGTCAGATTAACACATTTAGCACCACAAAAATGAGAATTCCCAAAGATTACATTAGCCCATTCATGAGTGTTGAATCTTGTGCCTATCGCCTCTTAAAGACCAATCGTTTCTCATGTCATTACACTGGCAATTACACTTCCACAAGAGTTTTGGTGGGGACCAACCATAGCAAAACTGATCCATTAACTCCAGGCTGTTAGTTGTTTGGGTTAAATTTTCTACACCTTTTGTCAAATTATTTCTATCTGATCTATCATTTTCTGGAAAAGACGTCAATATTCTAGTCATATTGGTTTCTTCTTTTTATAATATCTATTTTTATTTTCATGTTGTAAATCTATCATAAAAAATCATGTAAATATAGAAATTAACAGGGGTGATACGTTTCATAATCAATAATTTGGATTTAAAATCTAGTCTTCTAATCCTTATACTCCTGCATCAGCTCCCTTTTGGTTGGTTAGTTTAGATCTAGTATCCTCGTCTTCATTTTACTACTTCAAACTTTTTGTTTCTGAACATTTTAGATGTTCTTCCTATAAACAGTTTATTTTCCCTTAAAGTGCAGACTGGAATTTGTCCTTCACTGAGAAAGTTTAATTCATTTACACCTATTATAAAAATTGTTACAAAATTTACTCTATTTCTATCATTTAATTTTGTAGTATTGCATTTTGCTTGTTTGCAGTACTGGAAATTGAAAACAGGTCCAGCAGCATGAAGACAACTTCACTACTACTGAACTACATCCTCAGTCCTTTTTATTTTTTATTTTGAGACAAGGTCTTGCTGAGTTGTCCAGGTTGGCCTCGAACTTGTAATCTTCCCAATTTAACCTTCCAAGTAACTGCCAGTACCTGAGTGTATCACTGCATCCAACTAATCTTGTGTTTTATTTTTGTACCTTGTTTTCTATTTACTTTTCTTTTTATGGATTTTTAAATGTAGGTGATTTTTCTTATTTTGTTATTCAGTCTTCTGATTAATCAATCTTTTCCTTCTTCCAAAATAATACAATCACCCCAGAATATTTAACATCTGCCACTGATCCATGCTGATTTTGCGCAACATATTATTTTTGCACAGTTTGTACTACACATTTTAGAAATTTTATTTGCTTTTTAAAATTTGCTTTCTATGATTGTTATTTAATTAGTTTGACCTTCATGTGCAGAATTTTCATTGCTCGTCCTTCTTTCTTGTGTCTTGGAACTCTTTTTCTGGATTATGAAGATGGGCCTTTGTAGTTCTAAGAAATTATTTTCCTTAAATTCTGCATTTTTCTTGTGAAATACATTTCCTCTTCATTCTTTTAAGATACAATTTATACCTACCAGCCCTAAACTGAAAGTAATTTTTTCAAAATTTTAAAGATGTTTTCTCACCTACTAGGCTTTAGCTTTGCTGTTGTTGATTCCAATTCTAGAGCAGTTATTATTATGACATATAATTACTCTTCTTTTTCTGTCCACCCTAAAGTTTTCTTCTCGACGATTTGTAGGTATAAACTTACTCAAATTTTCTCACTGCAGAAATAGTTGAACTTTATGAATCTCTTGATTAGTGTTTGTGTCTTTGTTTATCAATATCAAAAATTAGCAGCCCCTATAAATTTGCCTATTTCCTGTTTCCCAGTGCTCACACTATGTTGATTCTTGAACTCTGAAGAGACAGATGTTAGACTTCCACATTCTATTTTCTTCTCTATATTGAGATTTTTTAATTCCTATAAACTCTATTATCTTATTAAAGTTGCTTTGTCATTTTTTCATAGTTTTTAATTCCATAGACACAATTTCAAAAACTTGTCTTTAATCATAATAAACATACTTGTGAGAATTCTGAATTTTATCATTATGATATTACAGATTTTGTATGTGTGATGAGTTTTTCTTTCCTGCTAACTCCTGTTACTGTGACTTGTTTCCTCATGCGACTTGCAATTTTCAGTTGTGAGTATATGGTCTCTAGAGTTTTATCTATTAGAGTTTTTTAAGCCTGAATTTAAAATCAATCCTCCAAAGAAGATTTAGGCGCCTAAGAACATTACCCACCTGAAACCATCACAAATTTTCATGGGGATTTTCAAATCGGAATAGTAGTGTAAATGTAATTCTAAAATTCATGCAATGATTTATACTAGAAATTCTTAAAGAATCTTTCTTCTTTTATTCCCACCATCTAGAGCCAAAGACAAGATAAAAAGGTATTACACTTTCTCTGTGGGTGTGTTTTTTTTCCCAGAACACTTTTCCCAGTCAGAGTTGTGACTGTATGTAGCTGTCTTTGATCTGACCACCCACCTTGAACATAGTCAGAATTTGTCTCCTGCTCTGCTATATGTTTAGACTGTGTGCCTCAGCACTAAATCTTCTGTACAAAGTTTTCCTCTTGATATCAAGTCTTCCATATTGCCAAAAAGGATGAGTCCGGGTTCATCCCTTTTTTTCTCCAAGTCTGTAAAGCACAAGTTAGAAAACAGTTTAATCTTTCTTCTGTGGCAGTTGGTTTTTCTCTCCCTTCTGGAGTTTTTCTTTCCCTGGAAATAAAAATATGTCGACAGCATTATGTACAGGAGTCAAACACAACTCATCAAACTT